>JABUQX010071752.1:27500-43087 GCA_015478945.1 Trachelipus rathkii | reverse complement strand
ATACCACTACAAGACCAGTGTTGGTGAATGCATTATATATATAGACATATATATTTATATATATATATATATTATATATATATATATATATATTTGTTATATATATATATATATATATATATATATATATATATTATATATATTATATATACACATAGATATATACGTAGATATATAATATATAATAAAATTATGGAAATAATAATAAAAATAATATTAATAATAAAAATGTAAATATTTTTAAAAAAAAAATAGTAGCAATAATAAAATATTGTACAAAATAAAAATATTTAAATTAAAAATAAAAAAAAAAAATTTTTAAATCGAAATTAAGGTTAATGCTTGCTTGTGGCTGGGGTCTCTTGCTTGGAGTATGGACTGATGTTGCACAAAAAGGTCCGTTGATGGTAGTTGTTGCTTGTAACTACCGCGGCAGGTGCCAAGTTCTGTGCAACTGAGCAACCGAAGAGGTCTCTACATCCACGGGAGACTGAAGAGCCAGGGTCACCAATGTAGACTTTTAAGATGGAAGTTCACTATATGCCTCGGAAGGTTGAGAAAAAAATCCAGATGAAATTTTACAGTTTTATTTAGATTGCTCAGTTATGGGTGTAGGCACACAGATTTGATCCTTGTCACAGCCGGATAAATCCAAAACCAGAATAAGACTCACACCCCAGGCTTTGTAAACTTGTGGTTGAAAAGCTGTGTGAATGAAGTACACTCTATATGTGTATTCAGAAAATACATGCAGGCGAAAAAGTAGGCTAGGATTTAAGGCAATAAAAGTGACCAGGACAATGAAATGCTTAGAGTCTGTCCGACCACAACAATATTTAGAAAGGATATATTTGATTTGTTTGATGTGACTGAAACAAAAATGAAAGGAAGTGGTTAAAGCGAGTTGTGTGGGGTGAATTGTGTGTGTGTACAGGAGTGGAAAAATATGAGAGGGGGAGAGGAGTTGCGATTCAGATGAGTGACTTGTGGCACAGAGTAATGGTGAATTTTGTTTGTGTGATGAATACTAGAATATTAATAGGTAAATATAAGTTTGAGAAGGCAAAGATAGGTGTTGTTGTAGAATGTGGTCCATCCGTGGGTGATGTTGAGGAAAGTGAGACTTTCTAGGACAATCTGAATGATGATTTGTACGGGGTGAGTGGAGATTTCGTATTAATTGTGTTGGGTGACTTGAACGGTTGAATAGGTGATCGAATAAGGAATGATACAACAGGTGCCTTTGGAGTTGAGGGAGAAAATGAGAATGGTAGGAAGTTGATTGATTTCTATGAGGAGAGAGGTAGGTGTGTAAATAATACATTTTTTGGACACAAAACTATCCATTAGTATAAAAGGGTTGGTGTAGGTTGAGATAGTATCGAAGTGAAGAGTGTGATTGATTTTTGTTGGCGAAGATGTTGAAGTATGCGATGTATTTTAAATCAGTGAGAGGGTTGTGGATGGGAGTATCAGGTCATTATGCTGCTTTATGTTAAATTTAGTGGGGTCATGGATGGAGAGGAAAGAGAAAAGGAAGAATGTGAGGAGAATTAAAAGTGAGAAGTTAAATAAACAGGGTTATAAGAAAAAGTATGTGAGATCACTTACCAGTAAGTCACTTGAGTGTGAACAAAATGAAACTGAGCAAATCTGGAGGCAAATGAAGGAAGCGTTTGTTAGTAGCGCAAGAGAAGTATATGGATGTACTAAAGTAAGAAGAAAGAATTTGTTAATAATGGATGGTGGAATGAAAAGGTGATATACCTTTGTATAAGGGCAAGGGTGATAAAGGTAACTGTACTGTAGATACTACAGGGAAATCAGTTCATTGAGTGTTGTAGGGAAGATATATACAGGTATTTTGGTTGAAGGAGTGTATCGAGTTAGTGAGGGGTTGATTGTTAAAAAGCAAAGTGTATTTAGGTCTTATGGACTTGTAACAGGTGTATGACAGATTAATAGGGAAGCTCTGTGGTTGGTGTTAATGATATATGGTGTTGATGGTAGGCTTCTGAATGAAAATATAAGTATGTATATTGAAAGTGAAGCATGTATAAGAATAAATAGAGTGGACAGTGTATGGTTTAATATTAATAGTGTAGCGAAGCAGAGATATGTTATATCTCCATGGCTATTTAATTTGTATATGGATGGGGATATGAAAGAATTAAAGGTGGGGTGACAGGAGATGGAGTTAGACTGATGGAGAATAATAGAGAGTGGAGTGGTGCGCTGCTTATTGTGAGTAGATGATTTGGCTTTGTGTGCAGTAAATCAGAAGAGAGTCTGACAGGGCTGTAGAAGGGCTTAAAGGTAAATGTAGATAAGAGTATGATGATGGTAGTGAATGCAGAGAGTCTGGCAGTATGATTATGGACACTATAATGACGATATTATTATTATTATTATTATTATTGTTATTATTATTATTATTATTATTATACATATTATTATTATTATTATATATTATTATTATTATTATTATTACATATACATATTATTATTATTATTATTATTATTATATATTATTATATTATATATATTATTATTACATATTATTATTACGCATATTATTATTATTATTATTATTATTATTATTGTTATTATTATATTATTATTATTATATTATTATATATTATTATTATTATATATATTATTATTATTATTATATTATTATTACATATATTATTACATATATTATTATTTACATATACATGTTATATATTATTATTATTATTGGTTATTATATTATATAAATTATATATTATTATTATATTACATATATTATTATTATTACTATTATTATATATATATATATATATATATATATATATATATATATATATATATATATATATATATATAGTTATATATATATATATATATATATATATATATATATATATTATATATTATATACTTTATATACCCGGATGGTTTGATTTACTGGATTTACTGCTTTAAGGTAAATAAATATGGTTAAAGCAGTATAGCAGAGAGTTAAAGCAGTAAAGCAGTAAAACAAAAGCATACTAACTCCTAGGTGTTAGGTAATAACAATCTCTATTGATTTACTGATTTACTGCTTTAAAGGTATGTAAAGTCTATGTACATAATAAAAGTTGGTACGGTTGCTGCTAAAGAAAAGTTTTTCATACTGACATGCGCAAAAACGAAATTTTTTGAATAGTTTACATTGAGTTCATATTTTTCGTTCACGCGGGAATTTTGCGTCTGCGGACGCACGCGCCGGCGGTTACGCGGAAATATTGCGCCTGCGGGCGCACGCGGCGGCGGATACGCGTGCCCGCGGGCGCTCGCGGCGGGCGGTTTCGCGACGGTGTTCACCTGCGGACGCGGACTCGACTCGGAAACGTTTGCGGTCACTGTCTCAACTGTGTAACTCTTTAGATATATATTCTGTCATTTTCTTAGTTAATTAAGTACTAACTCGTAGTAGGGAAGCATTCTAGCAGATTGTAATGTACACCATTCGGTTCCTCATACCTTATTACCTAGGGGTAGACACTCATATTAGGGCTATTCTAGGCTCAGAGGCTAGAAAAGGCTGGAAAGTGGCACTCAGTTGGCACTATGTGGCACTCACTTTTCACATGCGGCACTCACTTGGCACTCATTACCACTCTCTCTGGCACTCATTGGCACTCATTGGCACTCACTGGCAAATCACCTGGCACTCACCTGGCACTCATCTAATACTCATAGAACACTAATAGAACATCACTAGATACTCCTTACGGTGATTGGGAGCCATTAAAGTTGAGGCATCAAAGTTGGGGCATTAATAATGCTGAGGCATCAAAAATTGTACCGTAGAATACAAAAGGTTGGGCGAAAATTTAGGGCTGCCGAAAAATTAGGGATGGCCTAAAATTAGGGTGGGCCAAAATTGACCCATGGAAGACCAAAGGGTTGGTAGTGTGTTTGTACGTGTGTATAAGTGTAAATGTAAGTGTAAGTATCTATGGGTGAGTGTAAGTGTCATAGTGAATGTGTGTATAAGTGTGTGTGTGTGTGTGTGTGTGTGTGTGTGTGTGTGTGTGTGTGTGTGTGTGTGTGTGTGTGTGTGTGTGTGTGTGTGGGTGTACGTGTGTGTAGATATAGATACATACGTTCAAGTTAGGAACGAAATATGTGACGGGTGGGCCACGAGTGGCCAAAAAATTAGCGTGGGCCAAAATTGACCCATGGTATCTGGCAAGGGCAAGGCCGAAATATCATGGTCAAACAAGGTTAAGACATCAAAAAGGGCTAAGCCCCTAAAGGAAGGACAAAATTACCGTGGGCAATTAAAATTGACCCATGAAGGACAAAATTAACGTGGGTCAAAATTGACCCATGGTATCTGGGTCAAGCTTTGGAGCAAAGGGGAAAGACAAAAAAGGTTAAGACATCAAAAAATAGGGCTAAGCCCCTAAATGAAGATCAAAAATACCGTGGGCAAAAATTGACCCATGGTCGAAAAATTAGGGGGCAAAATAGGGGGGCAATACGCACAACGGTTGCTTACCGTTTGGCGCAACCCTTCTTCGAAGGGTTGCAAAAATTAGGGTTGCCAAAAAATTAGGGTTGCCAAAAAATTAGGGTTGCCAAAAAATACCGTGGGCCAAAAATGACCCATGGAAGACCAAAGGGTTGGTCGAAAAAAGGTCAAGGCCCAAAAAGGTAAAGGCCCAAAAAGGTCAAGGTCAGGTAAAAATTCGAGCTCAAAAAGGTCGCGGTCAGAAAAGGTCAAAAAAGGTCGCGGTCATTTGCGTCCGGAATCCATCCCCTACTACTATGCTATCTAAGAATTATTTTATTTGAGAGATTTTTTTTGCGAATTTTCTCAATTTTCCCATTAAATAAAAAAATATATAGCATGGCAATGTCTATAGTTATATTTACATTGTATACATATACAACTTACTCGCGTGCAGTGTGCAGTGCTGCGTAACATATTACTCGCATGCAGCGCGAGTAAGTTGTTACACAGCACTGCTCGGGCGCAGCTCGCATTTGGAGCGAGCGCTTCAGCGAGCGGTCTGCCATGCATAAACGCCAGCTTGATGTGCATTTACTCTATGATATTGTTTTAGTTTTTATTTAACTTAATAAATATATAATGAAAAAATAATTAATTTAACTACAAGATGAAAAAGCTTAAAAAAAAAAAAAAAAAATCTCATTTAAGACAATAAAAAGTACACATAATCGACTTTGGGAAACTTCACAAATTTAATTTAAAATATATAAAATCTCCTATTTCCGATTTTTCCCTTGGGTCATAAAATTATTGCTCCCTGGTTTAATAAAGGTCATATATATATATATATATATATATATATATATATATATATATATATATATATATATATATATATATATATATTATTATTATTATTATTATTATTATATATATATTATTTTTATTATTATTTTCTTTTATTTCTATAATTATTATATATATATATATATATATATATATATATATATTATATATATATATATATATATATATATATATATATATGTATATATATATATATATATATATATTATATATATATATATATATATATATATATATATATATAAATATATATTTCTCTTTTTTTAATATAAATATATATATATATATATATATATATATATATATATATATATATATATATATATATATATATATATATATATATATATATATATAATTAGGATGAGAAGAGATATCAAAACTTTTACCGATGCCGATACCAGTATTATCATACCAAGGCTCACCAACCATACCTTACTGAAAGTTTAAGGCACTGGGTAATTATCAGGTTATTAACTATCAGAAATATCTAGTTGAGTTTTTAGAGCCAACATTCTAATGAAAACATGACTCTCGTATACAGGAATATAATAATCTTCGGATTAAATGGAAGGTGAAGTGTGGTACCAGCCTTGAACAGTAAACATTATTTAACCCCAACCGTGGTTGTACCTAACACGCACACGACCGGGTATTCGGATACAATCGTGGTTAGCCAAGAGTGAATGGTGGTAAATTACCGTAAGTTGTAACAAGCGAGGCCGTGCCTATCCTTTAATTATCCATGGTAAAAAAAAAAAAACTAATTAAATCGATGGTCATTGTTTAAGCTCTCCCTTTTGATATATTAAAGATAAAGATGCGAATTCCTTTAAAGAATAAAAATTGTAATAAGAATTTAGCGAAGCTACTATAAATTATTTTTATTTGTTGACCACAAGCTTTAAACACCTTCAATAATTGTGTAGTGTTAAACCCCCTTGCCCTACCCAGAAGCCGTCATACGTTTAAAACGTGTAAATTATTATGTTTTAATAAAAATAATAAAAAGATTTGTAAAGATACACTTAAATTATGAATCAAACCGTACCGTTAATGCATAGGTCGTTATCAATGCCTGATGAAACCTTTGAAATGAAATATGACAACACCGAATATATAAAAAAAAGTGCAAGTACAAAAGTAGAAACAAAGAGATAGTATGTATTATTGTTATGGTTTTAATGTTATATGAAATGAGAGATTCCAAAAAATGATTCTACTTTTGGATAAAAAAGAATATGATTGTGATCAATTTGAATGTGTATGTAAATTACACTCAGTAAGTTTCATACAATTAATATAACACACCTTATTTAGATATAAAAGATATGACCCGGGTATGATAAAGTCAATCTGAAAAAAAAATTGAAGTTTATTTCAAATAACTTCAAAAGTGCAAGTCACGTTAGGTATATGAAAGAATGACTTGCATAAATATCATTTAGAATCAAGGTTCAAAGTTACTCGAGATAAATGCACATACAATACACAAGTGGTAAAACGTGACACCCACACGAGGATGCACAGCAGTGATAAAACCTGAAACCAATACGAGATGCACCGTAGTGGTAAATACGTAACACCAATACGAGGGCACGGTAGTCGTAAAATCGTGACACCAATACGAGTGCACGGTAGTGGCAAAAGCGTGACACCTATAATAAGATGCAGGACAGCTATAGTGGGTATTCAGTGGTTGAAGTTAGCACCAGCCTTCAGGAAACACCCATACATTTATCCCAACCACAACTACCTCTAACGCGCACACGACCGGGTACTTCGAAATAATTGTGGTTAGCCAAATGAAAAAAGGGGTCGTTAAATTTATTACAGTACACAGAAGATGAAGCCACTCTCACCTTCATAGTACGATTGTAATAAATAGAAATAAATAAAATATTGCAACTGTTGTACAATATTTTTGGACGAGTCCTTTGTAACCTTTCCTAGTAATAAAAATACTATATACAAATTTTAAAAGTCGGTTGAAAGGATAAAAAAAGGATCGATCTTCTTATATGAAAGTTATTTATAATATTGTTTACGATAAATAACCTTCGAGATATTGTATATAAAAGAAAATTTTTTGTCAAATCGCTAAATATGGAATAAAAAGATAGAAAAGAAAGAGTTGGTAAGAATAAAACAATCTCAAATGTGTTGTTTTAACATTACTTCACCTGCGAACAAGTATGATGGTCAATTGGTGAAACAAATTGAAGGATCATACAATGATTATTTGCTGTACGAAAAGCCGAATATTTATAGTACTAACTATAATATTTAAAATAAACACAATTTTCATGCATCATTGAATTAAATTCAACCTGACCCTCATGACAAAATTTTTTTTATTATTGCTAACATTTGAAATTACAGCATTATTATTTGATTTTTCATTAATATGTAAATTTATATTATTACTATCATTAATTAAATATTTATTTTTATTATTATTTATTATTTCTATGTTATGGTTAAAAGACACTGTTTTATTTTTAAGTATATTTACCTGACCGCCGCTGTCCTTGAAATTTGGCGGTCTCATGGTCTATAACCCTGTCCCCCATTTGAAGTGATGTTGGAGACGGCAGCTACCCCTTAGCGGAGTATAGAAGTGAGTACATGGGACATTCTTCGGACTCGCAGGAATATGCGTGGTAGAGGTGCCGGCCATGATAATAACAAAGTACAGCAGTTGGGCTGCTATATGCTGTGTCGTTATATTTTCATTTTCGGGCCTCACTTCTCCCTCTTCTTGGACTACGGCTTTCTTCTGGCAGCCGCTGTTTTGGGGCGACTTGGCACATGGTGCTTGCGACTTTCTTGGCGATTTTCATTATTTCCTTCATCTGCTTCAGAATTTCATTTTGTGTTTCCAAAGTTTGGTCTGCTTTTTCTTCTCATTCATGTGAGTATGACCGTTTCTTCGCTGGCTTCGTTGAGTAGCTTTCGTCATACCTATTATTGTTTATATTTCCCCAATAGGATCCCTCCCGTTGTGGGGACAGAGGTTCGAGATTTTTATGTACAAAGTTTTTGAACAAGTCGTCGACCACGCGAACGAGCTAGTATATGTCGTTATCTTGGGCCAGTGTGTACATACTCATTTGTACAGAAGTGGGCATATTTGGGATTATTTTCTATGAGGATTTCAAAATTATTATGACCCAAGACGTCCTTCACACGGCTGATGTATTGACTTGGTAATTCATTTCTCTGCATGCCTTTTTTAAATGCATCGCGCACTCGCTGACGAAGCGCGGACATGTATGATTCTTCTATTTTATCCAAGAGTTCCTGATATGAGTTATCTTCGAGTGGAAATTGAATTGTGGAGACAATGTTGTTCGGCAAGATGGAGGCTAGTAATCGTACTCTTATACTCACATAATGAATCCCATTTTTTTAGAAGGAGAGATGTTGCCCTTGGAGAAAAGGGTGGTGCTGTCATCCACCAAGCGTTGGTTCCGAAAGATCCACCAGTAGGTGGAAATGGTTCAAAAAATCTGAACCGATAATCGGTAGAGTGACTGCAGCAACTGTGAAAACCCATCGGAAAACCCTCTTGAGGGAGAGGTCGAGGGTGCATGAACGTTCAACGTTATTACCAATAGCGGTACCATTCGCGGCGCATAGGAAACGTATAGGCTGAGTACCGGGAGGAACCAGACTATCTGAAGGGTGACAAGAAATCTCAGCTCCTTTATCGATAAGGTATTGGAGCTTGGTGGAAGGGTCGGAAAAACGCAGAAAGTGGTGCCGAGCAGGGGAACCAGTGTCCTGTACAGCCCCTAAGGATTGGCTGCAGAGTTTCCCGAGAATATGCACGGCTAAACACACTTCCGGGCACGCTCCTGGAAGGTGCGGTGATTGTAATACTTCCAAGCGATCCCCCTGGCGGAAGGTGACCTTACACGGGAAGTGTTAGTGCGATGCGGAGGGAGGGGGAGTGATTGCGGATGGTGAGGAGGCGTAAATCCATCATGATAGCTTCTACATTCTTCTTCAAGGGAGAAAGCCTGTCCTCCAGAGCGGGAGGAAACTAAGAAGAAGCTTCTGTAGGAGGAGGAAAGGTATTCGGAATATGAGCCATAGCAGGAATGCAAGTGGGAGCTGAACCGGTAGAGGCAACCGAATGAGGAGAAATAGAAACAACGTGAGGAGGGTGGTACCGCATGACAAGATCAGCTGTCTCAGCAAAGGCCCGCAGGGATAAAGCGGGATCAGTGGTGGCCACTATCCCTTGAACTTGTGAAGGCAACTTTTGCTAGAAAATTTGCCGGAGTATGGCCTCCTCCCTAGAAGATAGGGAATCTCCGAGCTGTGAAAGCATCCTAGATAGCAGCATTGTAGGGATCCTGTCTCCTAAGGACTCCCCCCTCAGGAGCTGCTCCAACTTATCCTCCATAGAAAATGAGAGGCTTGCAAGGAGCACTTCATTTAGGGAAGTGTAAGGGGTAGAAGAGGTAGATGTTGTGGCCAAAGCGTCTCTTACTTTCATGAGGGGACCCTCTGGCAGGGCACCCAACAGCAGGTTTTACTTCTGAAGCTCTGTATAGTCTTCAAGGAAAGCGGCTTCTATCTGCAAAAGCCACAGATCAGGTGCTTCGGAAATAAAGGCAGGGAAAGGACGGGTGAAAGACATTTTGTGGGACAAAAGAGAGGAAAATAGAGAATACAGTATGAAAAAGGAAAATTCCTAGACTAAAGGCAAATACGTGTTTCTACGTGAGCGGCTGATAAATACGGCAATACCACTACAAGACCAGTGTTGGTGAATGCATATACACATAGGACATATATATATATATATATATATATATATATATATATATATATATATATATATATATATATATATATATATATATATATATATATATATATATATTTAGTATATAGGTATATATATATATATATATATATATCTATCTATATTTATATATATTATATATATGATATATTATATACTCTAAAAATGATGAAAATGTCTTGAAATATTAATAATAAAAATGTAAATATTTTTAAAAAAAAATAGTAGCAATAATAAAATATTGTACAAAATAAAAATATTTAAATTAATATTACAAAAAAAAAATTTTAAATATCTTTTATGCTTGCTTGTGGCTGGAGTGTATTGCTCGGAGAGAGGGCTGTTGAAGCACTAGGAGTCTGTTGATGGCAGTTGTTGCTTGTAACTACTGCGGCATGTGCGAAGAAGTGCGTAACTGAGCAACCGAAGAGGTCTCCACATTCACGGGAGACTGAAGAGCCAGGGTCACCAATGTAGACTTTTAAGATGGAAGTTCACTATATGCCTCGGAAGGTTGAAAAAAAAATCCAGATGAAATTTTACAGTTTTATTTAGATTGCTCAGTTATGGGTGTAGGCACACACCTTTTAGATTTGATCCTTGTCACAGCCGGATAAATCCAAAACCAGAATAAGACTCACATCCCAGGCTTTGTAAACTTGTGGTTGAAAAGCTGTGTGAATGAAGTACACTCTATATATGTGTATTCAGAAAATACATGCAGGCGAAAAAGTAGGCTAGGATTTAAGGCAATAAAAGTGACCAGGACAATGAAATGCTTAGAGTCTGTCCGACCACTACAATATTTAGAAAGGATATATTTGATTTGTTTGATATAACTGAAACAAAAATGAAAGGAAGTGGTGAAGGCGAGTTGTGTGGGGTGAATTGTGTGTGTGTACTGGAGTGGAAAAATATGAGAGGGGGAGAGGAGTTGCGATTCAGATGAGTTGACTTGTGGCACAGAGTAATAGTGAATTTTGTTTGTGTGATGAATATTAGAATATTAATAGGTAAATATAAGTTTGAGAAGGCAAAGATAGGTGTTGTTGTAGAATGTGGTCTATCCGTGGGTGATGTTGAGGAAAGTGAGACTTTCTAGGACAATCTGAATGATGATTTGTACGGGGTGAGTGGAGATTTCGTATTAATTGTGTTGGGTGACTTGAACGGTTGAATAGGTGATCGAATAAGGAATGATACAACAGGTGCCTTTGGAGTTGAGGGAGAAAATGAGAATGGTAGGAAGTTGATTGATTTCTATGAGGAGAGAGGTAGGTGTGTAAATAATACATTTTTTGGACACAAAACTATCCATTAGTATAAAAGGGTTGGTGTAGGTTGAGATAGTATCGAAGTGAAGAGTGTGATTGATTTTTGTTGGCGAAGATGTTGAAGTATGCGATGTATTTTAAATCAGTGAGAGGGTTGTGGATGGAAGTATCAGGTCATTATGCTGCTTTATGTTAAATTTAGTGGGGTCATGGATGGAGAGGAAAGAGAAAAGGAAGAATGTGAGGAGAATTAAAAGTGAGAAGTTAAATAAACAGGGTTATAATAAAAGTATGTGAGATCACTTACCAGTAAGTCACTTGAGTGTGAACAAAATGGAACTGGAACAAATCTGAGGCAAATGAAGGAAGTTTGTTAGTAGCGCAAGAGAAGTATATGGATGTACTAAAGTAAGAAGAAAGAATTTGTTAATAATGGATGGTGGAATGAAAAGGTGATATACCTTTGTATAAGGGCAAGGGTGATAAAGGTAACTGTACTGTAGATACTACAGGGAAATCAGTTCATTGAGTGTTGTAGGGAAGATATATACAGGTATTTTGGTTGAAGGAGTGTATCGAGTTAGTGAGGGGTTGATTGTTAAAAAGCAAAGTGTATTTAGGTCTTATGGACTTGTAACAGGTGTATGACAGATTAATAGGGAAGCTCTGTGGTTGGTGTTAATGATATATGGTGTTGATGGTAGGCTTCTGAATGAAAATATAAGTATGTATATTGAAAGTGAAGCATGTATAAGAATAAATAGAGTGGACAGTGTATGGTTTAATATTAATAGTGTAGCGAAGCAGAGATATGTTATATCTCCATGGCTATTTAATTTGTATATGGATGGGGATATGAAAGAATTAAAGGTGGGGTGACAGGAAATGGAGTTAGACTGATGGAGAATAGAAGAGAGTGGAGGGTGCCCTGCTTATTGTGAGCAGATGATTTGGCATTGTAAGGTAAATCTGAAGAAAGTTTGAGAGGACTCGTAGAGTGGCTTGAAAGTAAATGTAGATAAGAGTATGATGATGGTAGTGAGTGCAGAAGTCTGCAGTATGAAATTATGAAGGGCGGAGTGAAGTGTTTATATATATATATATATATATATATATATATATATATATATATATATATATATATATATATATATATATATATATATATATATATATATATATATATATATATATATATATCATCCCTGTGGGGGGGGGAATAATTTCTTCACTGTATGTCCTGCATGTAGGAGGCGACTAAAAGGGCAGTGATAGCTTGGAGTTGGGGCTCTACTATCACGTATTAATGCTCTAAGAATGCTCAAGAATGCCTCGGATCCGATGCATGTTAGCGCAACCCACTCCCAGTCTATGGAGACCCAAGGGGATGCTACTACTACTACCACTATTATTGCTGTACTACTACTACTACTACTAATAATAATAATAATAATACATACATAATAATAATAATACAACACACACACACACACACACACACACACACACACACACACACACACACACACACACAATAATACACACACAATATTATATAAATCCCCCCCCTCACAAAGGTAACCTCCTTGCCGAGGAGAGGGGGCTCAGACACTTCGGTATTTGTTGTTACTTTTTTTTCTATTTAATCTACATACTAATCTACATGTATTCTATGGATCACTTCCCAGTGACTTATCCCCTCCGTGTTCTTGTTATCATGCATGGTGGTGCGCTGTTCCTTTTCCGGAGGGGGGGGGGCTGCTTCTGTATGATGAGAGCACAGGCTATAAACTGGTCTTTTGTGTCTTTGATCAGGTCGTCTATTGTAAGGAACCCGAACCATGGCTAACCACTGAGGAGGCTATCCTGCACTTAAATATACAACCCCATCATCAAGATCCTATACCGCTTGGTGACCGGAATAAGATCAGAGTTCCTGGGCATGGTGTTTCAGGGGCTAGTCCGATGCTAAGAAATATTTAATAAAAATCAGGCATCTCTTGCTTGCTTATTTCGTAGATTTTATTATTATTATTATTATTATTATTATTATTATTATTATTATTATTATTATTATTATTATTATTATTATTATTATTATTATTATTATTATTATTATTATTATTATTATTATTATTTCTTTATATACTAAAGGTTTCATTGTTATAGTAGTATTTTATATGATGCTGTTGTTCTGGAGTTAAATTTTTATGAAATTTTACAACAATAACATGCAAAGTTTAAAGAATGACGCAACTTTCCATCGGCCAGGTAACCCGCCTGGCAGCTTGAGGACTGAAAGGCTTCTCACGAGTACGGGCTTTGATGCCATTGTTGACGAGATGTTGGGCGTTGTACACACCAGACATCAAACTTCCGCCGTTTCACACTGGGGTTTGGTCCCTTCTCTATCTAGCATAAGTGCTTTCCCTCCTACAAGGAGGAACGGACAACATCAATTTGTAGGAGCTCCTAACGCTCTATCGCTGCATTTGGATCCCCCACCTGAAATTCTCAAGGATATATCTTTCCCGAAATATTTCTATTTACGTTCAGCCTCAACCAAATCCCTCACTAAACACGGTACCTTATACCTGAGCGATAACCTAGAGAGAGTCTTGAACTATTCTGAGCCTCAGGTAACCCTCATGAGAAATGATGCCCTCTTAGTGAAAGCTGCTGCTAAACTCCAGAGTGCAAGATTCACCATTGACTTTTGCGGGAGACATTTCGGTCGTCTCCTCTCCCGAGACTTCCGGAACTTGTCGAAGGGTACAATTTTTACCTCAGAAATACAGATGGAATACCAGGCAGATATATTGGCACACATGCAGAAAAAAGAGGGCTGCCCATTGCTAATGTATGCCGTTTCCCCCCACCCCGACAAGAACTACATATAATTCTTCGAATCCTCTCTTTCTTGTGTCATTTGGTATTCCGTTTTCCTCTACTAGAGTTAAAATCGATTTCGTGAGCTTTCAAGGCGGCACTTACATTCCTCGGCCCAGACGATAGATATTTTCGGGTCAAGGCTCCGGCCATCCTCGCGGACATTTCAGGGGTCCTCGGGAATATGCGCCCAATGTGGAGGCCACTCACACTCCCTTTGTGCGAGTCCATCACGCTGCCCGAACTGTAATGGACCGCGCGGTGCTTCATCGGTCAATTGCCCAATCTATTTATTTGAGCGTGAAGCTCTTGAGATCTGTACTCTAGAAAAACTTGATTGACGAGCGGCAACTCAGAGAGTCAAAGAGAGGGGATTGCTCCCTGATCACCACCTATGCAGTATTATCCGACCTTGCAATCGCTGTCTGCCTCTGCTCGACATCAAGAACACCTTACTCGTATACCGTGTCCACCAGCGTCCCCAGCGTTACCTCATGCTACACCAATTCGCTTTTCCTCCATCGGTGAGGTTTCCAATTCTGACCTTCTCTGTCGTGATTACAGTCAACGATCTTCTAATGACATTCCCTCCAAGACTGTCGTAACTACGAAAGTTGAAATGCTTGCCCCTCCTTTCCTTCCTTCTGCTCCGTTAGAACAGCGCACAGGAAATAAGTCAATCCAACCTAAAAACATTTGCAAGCACAGTTCATAACATCTTTAATTTCCTTAACATTCTTTTTCAAAAGGTGCTGCCTTTCTCTTATGACGAAGAGTACACACCTTGGCTATTCCTCCCTCCTACCATTTGTTTGGTTCAGACCTCTCTTTCCAAATCTAGCCACCCTGCTACCTTTTTAAAGGCATCATTTATGTCTCATTCCGTAGTTCACGGTGAATTTACTCTGGTCTTTACTGACGGCTCTAAAACTGGGGACAGTGTGGAAGCATCTGCTGTATTTCCTGACCGCAACCTCTCCCATACCCTCCCCCCCATGCCTCAATTTTTACAGCAGAATTAATGGCTACAACGATTGCCCTTCCTCGAATTCTAATCCTCATCTATTTATTCAGATTTGCTCAGCGCCCACCAAGCGCTTAAAACCCCTTAATCTAAAAACACAATGGTATCTGCCGTACAACAATTTCTTCGGCTGCTCCAATCCCGCAAGAAACAAATCATTTTATGCTGGACCCCCTCTCATGTACGGGTAACTGGCAATGAAATCGCCGACAGAGAGGTCAAAAT
>JABUQX010071752.1:12500-20000 GCA_015478945.1 Trachelipus rathkii | reverse complement strand
GAGAGAGAGAGAGAGAGAGAGAGAGAGAGAGAGAGAGAGAGAGAGAGAGAGAGAGAGAGAGAGAGAGAGAGAGAGAGAGAGAGAGAGAGAGAGAGAGAGAGAGAGAGAGAGAGAGAGAGAGAGAGAGAGAGAGAGAGAGAGAGAGAGAGAGAGAGAGAGAGAGAGAGAGAGAGAGAGAGAGAGAGAGAGAGAGAGAGAGAGAGAGAGAGAGAGAGAGAGAGAGAGAGAGAGAGAGAGAGAGAGAGAGAGAGAGAGAGAGAGAGAGAGAGAGAGAGAGAGAGAGAGAGAGAGAGAGAGAGAGAGAGAGAGAGAGAGAGAGAGAGAGAGAGAGAGAGAGAGAGAGAGAGAGAGAGAGAGAGAGAGAGAGAGAGAGAGAGAGAGAGAGAGAGAGAGAGAGAGAGAGAGAGAATAATAATAATAATAATAATAATAATAATAATAATAATAATAATAATAATAATAATAATAATAATTCAAAGACTATAAACAATACTTGTTAAAAACCGCTGCTCTGTCATCCGAATCTGCCTTAGTGAACACCTTATGAGCCTCATTTTCGACCACTGCTTGACCAGCAACATCACTTGTAACTGATTCATTTTTATCATTATTCTAAAAAGGGGGATAATATATATAAAACAATTGCATAACTTTGGATCAACTGTAAGAAAATTCTATTAAGGAAATGAAATTAAAAACATGGAAACAATTTTCTTTAAAATAGGCCAATAATATTCCTCTATATTATTTTTAAACTATTAATAAGCAGCCAAATTAAAATTAATTTCATAATTCTTTGTATACTTTGGCGAGCTTCAGCGCTTTTTCAGCTCTTTTTACTTTCTGGTTTATTCCATGCAAGATAAATGTTTAAATCATATAAGCTGATAAAAAATTTTCAGCACTATAATGAAGTTACAAAAACTCACAAACTCCTCTACGGAAGTTTAATATTTTATTTATTATTTTACATTTTTAAAAGTTTCCAACAACTGGAAAGATTCTTGTTTTTTCTAATACTTTATCAAACAGAAAAGGCACTCAAGTCTCTCACCTATAAACTGTATCTATGAATGTATATGGAAATTCACAATTTAGTTAAAACTTTAACGGACACAAACAAGAATAATCATATATAATTATTTTATATTATTTGGGGTATCAAAATATTTAAAATATTAGTGGCATTTTGGTAGGAGAAAAGATATCAGTGCTTGGATCAAAGCTGCATTAGAGCCAGAAAGAATAACAAAACCAGGAGAACTCATCTCCAAAGTTAACTATGTTTTTGAATGAATGAAGTCTTTCCTTTAATGACAAAAAGGATCCAGTTATACATATTACCAAGCTCAGGGAGTACTTCTCTGCTTTCCTGAGCTTGATTCACATACTGTCAGTTGGATGGTGTGAATCCCATCAACTCTGAAATTGTTGATGTGCCAGATGAGCCTGGAACACTGGACAAGGAACTTCCTGAACTTCTTTCTAACAACACACTGAATTTCAAAACAAGGCACATCTGTCATTTTTTTTTTATATCAAGAGGTTAAACAATTTTCAGAATTGCACACAAGTGAAAAAATGCTGCTGCCATTTACAAACAAAACTTATCTTTGTGAACAAGAATGTTTTCTCATAAATTTAAATACAAAGAACAAAAAGTAGGTTGAACCCCAAAGACAATAACCAAATTGCTCTAACTTCTTCTGGTATCAAAAATGAAACAATGTAATTTTCTCAAAACCGGAAGTGAAAATAATTTCAATTAAATTATTTTGTTCCCCAATTATAATTATTAATTTTATTATTTTTTTAAATATACTATATATATATATATATATATATATATATTATATATATATGGTGATATTATATATAATATATATTATTGATATTTATAAGGTGTATATATATATATATATATATAGTATATAATATATATGTGTATTAGTATAAATTTTAATTAAATATATATATAATATACTATATTATATATACTTTTTATATCGTCATCATTTAATTTTAGATACGTATATAGATAGGGGTGAGTGGTGGTTGATTATTATATATATATGAAGAGTAGATGAAGTAGTATATATATATATATTATGATATATATACTAGCTGTCTAAAATATATATATATATATATATATATATATATATATATATATATATATATATATTATATATATATATATATATATATATATATATATATAGGTATAGTTTCTGATATATATATATATTTGAAATATATACAATAAAAGGTATAGTTTCTAGAAATTATAGAGTACATCTTCTATATATATATATATATATATATATATATATATACTATATACCGTATTCGTTAACAGTGAGTTGGTGGAATGAAAGAGGTGATGCAAGAGGTTAACAAGTAAAAAAAAGGAGCTGATTGAAATGTACTAAAAGACAATGATGAGGTTTAAAAAGAAAGATGTTTGGAAGTATATTAGGAGGAAAAATGGAATACTAAAAGATGCATATATAGTAGGAAAAAAGAAAAGAGATAAATGAACAGTATGGAAGGAGGATGAATGGGGAATAGGAAGTCTTTGGAAGGAAGTGCGAAAGATTAAGAATGAGAATAAGGGGTAATCTACTTAGAATGAATAGGGATGGTGCTTTCATAATTGATGAAATGGATGTGAGAGTCTGGAGGGAATACTTTGAAAATCTGCGTAACATTGGCAGGAATGAAGAGATGATAGTGAATGTGTGTGGATTTGATGGTGCAAGAAGGAATAGGTATTTTGGGGATGAGATCATTAGTATGAGGAGGTAATGGGTAAGAGTGAGAAAGTTGAAGAATGATAAATCTGCAGGTATAGATGAAATTACTGGTGAAAAATGATAAAGAACGGAGGCGAGATGGTGATTGAATGAATTTGGAAGTTGTGTAGCAAAGCTTTTATGCGAAGATATATGCTGGTATATTGGTCGAAAGACTGCCTCGAGTGACTGAAAGACTGATTGGTGGAGAACAAGGATGAGCATTTAGAAGTGGTAGGGGATGTGTGGATCAAATCTTTACATTGAAACAAATGATTGAGAAAATGAGAAAGAAGTATAAATTGTATTTAGATTTTATGAATTTGCAAATTGCAACAGGCGTATGAAAGGATTAACAGAGAAGCTCTATGGCAGGTGTTAGTGATATATGGTGTTGGTGGTAGGCTTCTGAATGGAATCTAAAGCATGTATGACAATAGTGAAGCTTGTTTAAGAATAAATGAGTTGAAAGTGAGTGCGTTTAATATTAATAGCGGAATGAGACTAGAATGTGTTATGTCTATTTGGTAATTCAATTTGTATATGGATGGAGTTATAAAAGAATTATAGGTAGGGGTTGCAGGGTGATGTTAGGAATGATAGAGAATGGAAGAGGTGCCCTACCTATTTTAAGCGGATGATTGGCTTTGTGTGACGAATCTGAGAGTTTGAGAGGATTGATAGAGGGATTTGGCAGGGTGTGTAAAAGGAGGGGTTTGAAAGAAAACCTAGATAAGAGTAAGATTATGGTTGTGAGTGAGGACAGTTCTCGGCGTGAAGTTATGCTGGATAGTGAGCAATTGAACAAGTCTAGTTAAATATTTAGGATGTAATGTTGGGATGAAAGAGAGGATGATGCAGAGATGTTAGTAGGAAAAGTTGTGAATGGTAGGAAGTGGCTAGAGTAATTAAATCCTTGATGAATGTAAAGGGACTAAGTCTGGAGTGCGTTAGGTCTTACATGAGGGTATGTTGTTAACTGTGTTAATGTATAGTAGTAGACTATGGTCTGAATAAGAGGGTATAATCTTAAAGTACCAAATGGTGTTCAGATGGCATCTCAGGGGGAGGGTGAAGAAGGAAACAGATAAAATGATACGAATGGGCATCATGGGATTGTGTGGATGTGAAAGAAAAGAGTAAATGAGAGATAAATGAAAGGTACGTGGAATGGTCTTGGTCATGTGGAAAGGATGGAAGATAGTCGGTTGGTTAAGAAGATGTATAGTGGTGAGTGTGCTGGGAATCGACTGGCTGGAAGTGAAGAAAAAGTTGATGAAAGTTATGAAAGAATTAGAGATGGGATTGGCAGGAAATCGGGGTTAGAATGATGCGAAATGGAGGATAGTTGGAGGTGGCCCTACCATATTATATTGCGGATGACTTGGTTTGTTGTGGTGAATCTTAAGAGAGTTTTGAGAAGATTGGAAGAGAATTTGGCAGGGTGTGTAAAAGAGGGGTTTTGAAAGTAACTGTAGATAAGAGTAAGGTTATGGTTGTGAGTGAGGACAGTCCTCGGTGTGAAGTTATGTTAGATGGTGAGCAGCTGGAACAAAGGTCTGAGTTTTAAAAGTATTTTGGATATATGTTGGCATGAAAAGGAACGGAGATGCAGAGTGTAGTAGGAAAGTTGTGAATGGCAGGAAGGTGGCTGTGCAATTAAGATCGTTGGTGGATGTAAGGGACTAAGTCTGAGGCGCTAGGGTCTTACATTAGGGTATGTTGTTACCCGTGTTAAATGTATAGTAGTGAGACTATGATCGTGGAATAAAGGTATAGATCTAAGTTTAATGTGTTCAGAGGACAATATTAGGGGGCGTGTTAGTGTGTGAGAGAAGTGTAAATATGAGAATGATGATTAGAGAGTTATGTGGTCGTGCAGAAAGGAGTAAACGACAGATAATAAATGGAAAGTAGTTAGAGATTGTTTGGTCATGTGGAAAGGATGAATGATAGTCGGGTCGGTTAAGCAGATGTTATTATAGTGGTGAGTGTGGTGGGGATCGACCAGGTGGGAGACTGAAGAAAAAGTGGATTGAGTCAGTAAAGGAATGTCTGGAGAAGGAGAAATTGGGATTTTGGCAAGGCCAAGAATAAAGGTGCATAATAGGAGTGACTGCGGAAGTGTTTGGTGAGAGGGTTATTGGTTGTGGGCCGCACCTGGGACCAGGGATGAACCCTACGCTGACGATATGCCATAGTGAGGGTTCGTCGCGGTCCCGTGAAGCTCTTGGGTGGATTTTCTGACTGCGACTAGTTCTCACTAATAATGGTCTTTCTTTTCGAACTATGTCATATTCCTCTACCACTTTTCTGTTTCCGGTGCATGTTTCGTCCCTTACCCCAGTCTTGGGGGAAAAAAGGTGGATGATGATGAAAAATATAAATGCAAATTTCAAGAAAAAATTAATTTAATTAAAAAGAAAATCCTAAAACTATTCTCAACTGTAAATAGTAATTTCAGTATGTCGTTGTTTTAACCAAAGTGGTTACTGAAAAAGATTTAGTAATGCATACCTTTTTAAAAGTTTCTAACCAATCCATTAAGGAAATAAGCAATGCTTTGGCTTCTGGCGATTTCTTGTCAATCTTTAAGGCAGACTGCAAGGCATAAAGTCTGGCTGAAAAATTGTTTTAATAATAAATTTAATTACAAAATATCACAATACTGCAAATATAAAGTTTCAAATTATTTTGAAAATTACATTTCATATTTACTAAAAAAAAAAAAAAGCTGGAATAAAACAAAATCATGAACGCACCATTTTATATAAGCGAATTTCTTTTCATGCACTTCTATCCAATTTTTTAAATAAACATTTTCATCAAGAAAAATAGCCTTCTAATTTTTCAATTAAAGCATGAAAATGACAATACTACCAAAGATTTCAGAAGGAACTGTTGGGAAAGTTTGATGGTGACCATAAAATGTTAATATTTTGAACGCAAACAAACCCATTTTTCAGCTACCATTTGTATATAATGTTTGACATGTACATTGTTTTAATAATATGTAAAAATACTTTGTAATTTTCAAAATTACTTGAATTTTATTTACATTTGATAGGAATTATATATATTAATATATTTAATATATATATAATATATGTTATATATATTATATATATATATATATATATATATATATATATATATATATATATATATATATATATATATATATATATATATTATATATATATATATATATAATATATATATATATTATATTTATTAACAACTGCCTACAATTCAACGCTGTGTGATAGGTATTCAAAAAATAACCCCTTAAGTAATTTCACACTGCTGGGATGTGAACCTGGCCCCTAGCAGATGTCCGCGTAAGTGTTTGACGACCACGCCACGATTGGACTAAAAGGTTAAAGCGCGAGAATTTTCCTGTGTGAATATATTCACCCACCCAACAGGAACCACGACGCACTCTACCCGTCCACGCTCGGGCGTAGCGACAAACAGGGCACCGCGCAGAGTGAAATACTTTATAACCGGGGAATATATTGTATGTATAACAACTGCTTCAAATTCAACGCAGTGTGATAGGTATTCAAAAATAACCCCTTAAGTAATTTCACACTGCTGGGATGTGAACCTGGGCCCTAGCAGATGTCCGCGTAAGTGTTTGACGACCACGCCACGATGGACTAAAAGTAAAGCGCGAGAATTGTTCCTGTGGTGAATATATCACCCACCCAACAGGAACCGACGACGCACTCTAGCCCGTCCACACTCGGGCCGTAGCGGACAACAGGGCACCGTGCAGAGTGAAATACTTTATAACCGGGGAATATACTGGTATGTATAACAACTGCTTTAAAACAAATTCAATGCAGTGTGATAGGTATTCAAAAATAATCGTCAAACACTTTCGCGGACATCTGCTAGGGGCCCAGGTTCACACGTCCCAGCAGTGTGAATATTACTATAAGGGGTTATTTTTAAATACCTATCACACTGCGTTGAATTTGTAGCAGCTGTTATACATACAATATATTTCCCGGTTAATAAGTATTTCACTCTGCGCGGTTCCCTGTTTGTCGCTACGCCGAGTGTGGACGGGTAGAGTGCGTCGTGGTTCTGTTGGGTGGGTGATATATTCCCCACAGGAACAATTCTCGCGCTTTTCTTTTAGTCCATCGTGTGGCGTGTTCGTCAAACACTTACGCGGACATCTGCTAGGGGCCAGGTTCACATCCCAGCAGTGTGAAATAATTAAGGGGTATTTTTGAATACCTATCACACTGTTCGTTGAATTTGTAGCAGTGTTGTTATACAATACAATATATTCCCGTTATAAAGTATTTCACCTGCCGGTGCCCCTGTTTGTCGCTACGCCCGAGTGTGGACGGGTAGAGTGCGTCGGGTCCTGTTGGGTGGCGTGATTTATTTTATTTTTCCCCCAAACCCCCACAAAAAGGGGGGAAACCCCCCAAAAAAAATTTTTCTTCTTTTTACTTTTAGTCCATTGTGGCGTGGTCGTCAACACTTACGCGGACATCTGCTAGGGCCCAGGTTCACATCCCAGCAGTGTTGAAATTACTTAAGGGTTATTTTTGATGAATATATATATATATATATTATTAAATATATATATATAATATATATATATATATATATATATTATAATAAATATATATATATATATATATTATATATTATATATATATTATATATATAATATATATAT
>JABUQX010071752.1:0-7500 GCA_015478945.1 Trachelipus rathkii | reverse complement strand
TATGCCGTCAGTAATTACTCTGTGAACACGTGTCCAATATTTAGTGTTCCTAAACAGTACAATAAGTTGTGGTTCATTTTTATTAATAAGTTTGTATGCAGTATTGTGCAACTTATTATTTATTGTTTATACGATCATGGCTAAGAAAAACCTGTAAGTTAAACTTTATAACTGTCAATAGTAAAGTTAATTATTTTAAGTTACTCAAAAGGATAAAGTTATCCTTAATATTGAAAAGAAGCATTTTCAAAGTTGAAGTCTCCTGTCTGCCTTTAATAACAATTAAAAAGTCTCATTATTTATTAAAAGTACTTAAATGTTTTCTAAAATCATCTCCAAGGGCAAGGAGGTACCTCCGAGAAGCTAATCTGGCAAGTAACTTATTTCTACATCAGTAAACAGAACATTTAAGGTAAATATAATTTAATATTTTTGATTAAAAATTAGTGCGAGAATACTATTTGAAAATGAATTATTAAAAAGACTTAACTTTTTAAAATATTTGAAAATATATTATGAAAATATATGAAAATGATTAAATAATGTACGTAACATTATTTGAAAATGTTATGTTAAAAAGACTTAACTTTTTAACATACTTGAAATGTTTTTCGATCTCTACGATCTTTATCAAAGTGAAAAAAGTTTAATTATTTTTCATCAAAGTGATTCATCGAGTGAAAAGTTTATTTGCCTTAATAATTAAAAAGTGATTTAATACTTAAACAATTTCAAAAAGTGGCATAACGCATGCGCAAAGATTGCGCCACAAGTCGTAAGATTGCTAGATCACATGGGCCAAATAATAGGAGATTTCAATTATTGAAACCGTTTCTTGTAATAAATAATCGATAATCGATAATTTTAATATAATATTGATTAATCGTTTAATATCGATTTATATCGATTAATATCGCTCTTGTTCAGTATCGATATTTTTTTTTTTGTAAACAAATAGCCTAATCAAGTGAACCTTACTTATTGTGAATAATTTTTTGTAATAATATAGTTAATATTTCTTAAGTAATGATTAGTATTATTAATAAAGCTGTGTGGTTGCGCTTTCGTAATGAAAATTGTTTAAATAATGCAATTTTTTAAAAATTGTGTTCATAAGTTAGGTACCCTAGAGCACAAATTTAGTTTTTTGCACGCTCGTTTAAGAAGGCCTAGAGTAGTAGTGGGCCTTTAAATGTTTTTAATTCTTTTTATTAACATCATTTAAGTAATTTTGTAATAAAATATTTTTGAATAAAGAATTTTTGAATAAAATGGAAAATTTTAGTAATTATAAGAAAAAGCGTTCAACGCTAAAGTCACGTATTACCTTTATATGCAATAAATTGGGTAACTTGAAAACCTAATACAGTTTGGGTATTATTTTCTGCAAATCTCAAATAAATGAAATAAATAATTTGATGTTAAAAATCAAAGAAATTGATGAAAGCATGATTAATGTTTTGATGGAATCTGAGCTTGAAGGCCTAAATATGGATTCTGAAATAGAAAGTCAAAGTGATTATTATTTAGAATTAGAAATTAAATTAAGTGGTTTTAATGAATTTATTTTAAGTAAGGAGACTGCTAAGACAGAACCTACAATTTCTGATAGTTTTGTGGAAGCCTTAAATAACATAGATCACACTACTAATGTAAAATTACCTATAATGTCCTGTGCTGTATTTGATGGGGATTTGAATAAAATTAGTTTTCAAGTTTTTTTAAATCAGTTTATGAATATAGTTGGTAATAACCCTAAACTTAATGACTCTGTTAAATTAATGTATTTATTGAGCTTCTTAACACATTGACTGCCATGGGTAAATCGGTAAAACTTCTCCGGAGGCCACGTTAAGATTTTTGCATTTTTATATAGGTTATGATTAATGAAATCATATGGTAGCTGAAATTCGTAAAGGTACAAAGTATTTACCGAGATATTTAATTTTTATTGTTTTTTTTTTTAATTTCACCAGCAGCCGTTCTCTCATATATGTGCGACATCGCACATATATGTGCGACATGTCGCACACATGTGTGCGACAGCCTGCGCACATACATGTGTGACATCTATTTCCTAATGTTTTTTTATATTTCAGAGCTAAAATACGCAAAAGTTATAAATATTTTCAATCTTCAACATAATAATAATCAAATTTCCAATCTAATCAAATAAAAAAAAAAAAAAAAAAAAAAAAAAAAGTGTACCACCACCTAACTGGCTCCCCGTGCCGGTACATGGATTCATATGCTTATGAGATATATATATATATATATATATATATATATATATATTCCCATTTTTATATATATATATATATATATATACAGATATATTATATCTCTATCTATATATTCCCATTTTATACACGTTAGGTAAAACTAGAACCGTAACACCGACGGCCACAAGACTTATACCAAAAGTTTCCTTAGCGGCCACGCTATCTTTTGAGCATATATAATTGCATGTATTGTCTCACAGATTTGTGCGACGAGGCCTCAAACAAAGTCACTGTGTCGCACAAATATGTGCGACGAGGCCGCAAATGAAATATCGCGATCGCACATATATGTGCGACATGGCAGTCAAAGTGTTAAAGGACTATCCTTTAAGTATTGTGTCTCATTTATCTATCATACCAGAACATTATAAAGTAGCATTAGAATTGTTGAAAGCGGAATATTTGGATGTAACAACTATAACATTATATCTACTTGTTTACCTCATTGTAGCTATTAATATAGGAATGCCTATAATAATTGATAGAAGAATTTATAATCATTAAAAAGGGCATTTTAAATAAAATTAGGGGCTATTGATTTTATGATCTAAAGGTGACATTAATATTGGATTTTTACCTTCTCAAAGAGTCGCAGGCTTGTTGTTTCGTTTTCATGTCATTATAGGTGGGGTAAAAAAAGGCTTCCAAATTTTTCCTAAATTGGACTCGAAATAGACAAAGAAGTAGGTCCAATATTGTATCCTCGAGCATATAATGGAAGTTCTGAAAATTATTCAGGATATAATAAAAGCTTTAATTTGTACCAGTTCTTCTTCAGAAAGAACAGTAGGTGACAAACTCAAATTTAAAAGTAAAAGTACACTTGTTACTACTCACAAAAAGAAAAAAACATCTCAAAATAATGCTACAAGTAAACAGCATTCTTTAGCCAATTTTCAAACCTCAGGTAATAAAGTAAAAGAGGTTGAAAAAAAGTGTAAATTATGTTCTGGGCCACATTCATTAGGATTATGTCCTGTGTATAACAATTTTGAAGGTCGTATTAATAGAGTTAAAGAGTTGGGGTTATGCGAACGTGTGCTGAACCATTTCCACCAAGTACAAGTTTTGGGTAATTAATAATATAAAATGAGGTTCCATGTAAGTGTGTGAAGTAGGGTCAACACATACAAACATTGTGTAATGTAAATAGTGAGGTTGTAAATACAACGACCAATCATTGTATAACTTTCCATCAAAGTTTGGAGAATGAATATATTCCGCCTACCACGTCATTAAATATGGTTTTCAATGGTAATGAAAAAGCTTTTAGATGTTTAATCGATACAGCTTCAAGTAGGTCTTATATTTCAAGAGAAGCTGCTGAAAAGCTAATACCTAATATAAATAGTCTTCCTATAATAGAATATGAGGTTCAAACTTTCATTGGTTCTAAAATTAAAAAGTTTCATCAAACATTAATTGGCGTAAGAGTATTTAAAAGAATAGTTTTCATTCCTTTTCTTATAGATGATGAATTAAATATAAATTATAAAGTAGATGGCATTTCAGATGTTATAAATAATATGAAACTTAATGGTTTAAATTTTGCTGATAGTAATTTTAATAATTCTAATATAAATAGTCATATTAAAGTAGATGTTTTACTTGGCATAGACGACGAACTAAAGACATTGGTTCCATCGCGTTTCAGACTGTACTTTGCAAGTTAGTCTAAGTAGGGTTACAATTGGAGAGTAATAAATTATTCCGAGATAAGTATAATTTATTAACTATATTTTAAGTTAGTAGAGAACAACAATACTGTGCGACGTGTTTGGTTGAGAACCAGAGAAAAGAGTAAAAAAAGTCAATAATTTTTGTAACTCAGTCAAAAAGGATTAGGATAACCAAAAGATTGCTATATATTCCTATAAAAAAAATGATCTGTAAAATATTTAATAGAAAGAAGGGCTGACATAGTGCACAGTGATATTTTCGATGGGATATAGAACCATCTAAGGAGTTATTCTTAATGGCCCATTTCTGAGTCAGGTTTTTAGATTCAATATCTGATAAACATTGCTTAGCAACATACTATTCTAGTCCTGGAGATCACTAGGCATCAACACAGGACGAGGTACATTCTCTGGTAAACGCACTACCAGATAGAAAATGTAACAAAAAGTTTAGCAATGTAATTTTGACTCAGGAAGTGATGACTTTTCGGTGAAGCAACCAATTATCATTGCCTTAAGCCGGTCTTTGATGGGTATCAAGAATAAAAATGAGGTAAATTATCCTATAATTAAAATACTTAAAAATAATCAGAATAAATAGTGTATAAGAATATGGTATACATCAAAATTAAAAACTATAATAGTAATCATAAATTTACAAATGAAAGAATCTTGATAGATCAATGAATGATATAGGTCAATAATTTGATAAAAGCTAAATAATAAATTTTGATTGGATTCCTCAGTATTTGTAAATTATAAGTTTCATTCGCTCAGTCGATCCGTATAGAGTAAGGCAATCAGAACATGTAACCACTACACAATAAGACCGTAGTATCTTTAATATGTTCCCTTAAAAAGTATAAAACCTGTCCATCTTATGAATAGAGGACAGACTATAACAGGTGGTAATGGACCTCATGAAATTCACTTATAAGAGCTACTACATATGATGTAACAAGAAACGAATGGTACTGTTGTTATAAGTGATATTTTAAACAAGCGATTTTTTGAGATTAAGGTTAAAAGATTAGAAGTGAGACATGAATAAGTTTCATTATCTGTGAGTTTGGACAAATGAGGAAATGAGAAAGACTTATAGGTAACCATACACATAATATAATTAATATTGAGTTTTACATCTTCCCACAATTAGTACTGCATTAATATAATGAAATTATCATGTTACAAAGTAATCCACAATTGATTAAGAGTGTACTGAATATTATCCTCAGGCTTCTATGTAGATAATTTAATATTTACAAGCATGCAAAAAGAAAGTGAGATATATATATGTATATAAATATGTATATATTAATCGATCAAATGGTCAAGAAGAAACGAATGGAAGAAGGGGGTTTTATCTTGAGATCTTGGAATAGCATTTCGGGATGCTGTGGGCGTGGGTGAAGGTTCAAGGAAGAAAACTCCTTTGTGGAGCATTCTAGTTGTTGTGAAAAGATCTTGGGATTTAGTTTCAATATGGTGACTGATTGTATGCATATTAATTGTAATGCATATCTAATAATAGTTATAGAATATTCTGTGAGAGTATTTCAACCAAGCGTTCAATATTTGCTTGAGGATTTTCAAGCATTGTCGAATCCTTCTTAACTTTGCTCTTATCCTGATTTTGGTTAGGAGGTAAATTTAGATTTTAGATGAGGCAAGGTTGTGGCAAAACAAAAGATAACTTCGGGATCAGAAAGAGCCTGAGAAATGAACAGAACTGAAAAGAGTGTAATAAACTACGCAATAACTGTGAAACATCTGGATTACATATTGGCTAATAGCCTGTAGGGGGCTCGTCTGAAGGGAATAGTATGGCTGCTATATGTTTTTGTGACAAGTTTGATAGTGTTCTATGGTTTATTGTGATAATGAGTATTGGAGTGAGATAGATAATAGCATAAGCTGTACCTCTTGATAAGAATATAATATATGCTAAAGCCTAAGGATAGTGCTCCTGCCAATAGGCCTATGGAGCTTAGAGTAGATTTCGCTTCCCTGGAGGTTGGGATGGGGGGTAATATATTGAGCTTTGGAAATGCTTACCCCAATATTACTGAGTAAGCAAAATATATTATAAGTAATATTTATTTTGGAACCTTCATAATATTGTTGTGGATTCACAAGGAGTTTTGAGCTGGTATTAACCAGACAAACCAAAGTAAAATTCTAATTTTCTTAAAGAGAATAAGATATAAGACGAAAATTGGATGGCTTAATACTTCCAAAGTAACGAAGTACATTAGGAGTAAATGTTATAACAGAGTATTTCGTTAGAGATATACAGCAGAAAATCCTGCTGATTTTTTTAACTAGGGTTAACTTTTAAAAATAGTAATAAGGGACAATATATAATGCTCTTGTGATACATTATGGTCTGTTGGGTTTAACTATATGATTTAATGGACATTGCCCCAAGAATTATCCTATGTTGAGTGTGCCACAAGAGTCTTTACCTCTATTAATGGTAAATGTAAATATATAGAAAATACATGTATTTAGTATTTTGATGTAGTAGAATATTTCCTGCTATGAGAAAAGTCTTAAAGAGATCACTGCTGGATTTTTAAAATGGCCTTAGTAAAAATTAAAGTAAATGTAGGCATGTAAGCGAAATAGGCTGTAAGTACCGTGTGGCTGTAGAAATAAATCAATTCTAATATCCTATTTGCTAAATGAAATTTAAATTTTTGAAAGATTATAAACAAAAAGTAAAAGTAACTTCCTAAAGTATCAGAAAATTCCGTCCCCTTAGTTTAATGAACTTTAATCTTTTCGCTTGACGAAAAAGCTATTTAAGAAAGTAACTGGGCATGATTTAATAAGGCTCTGTTCTATTAGCTATGAAGCAAGCTAATCCTGTATATTATGTGGGAAGAAATATGGCTTTTACATTGCTATTTATTATATATATGACCCGATGAAGCAAGTATAGCACTATAGGCATGTTAGGAGTAACTACTCTTATATGTAGTATCGAGAAATGCAAGTGGAACAGTATGGTGTGGATAACCTATAGGGTAGAGCATGTGCAATAAGATCTGGTATTGTAGATGATGACATTACATGCTAAGATAAGGATACATATGCTACTTTCTTACAGGTCCCACCTCGTTTTAATTCCATATTGAACATACCGAGAACAACATTGAATCTCAATAAAAAACTGCTTACTTCAAGACACACAGGTAGATAGTGATCTCGGGACACTCTCGATGTGTATATGCGGTCATAAACAAGCTACTCAAAGTTAGAGAAAATGTTACATTTTAATTTCACTTGCATAAACATCAGAGCTGTACACTTAGACTGGTACCTCCATTGAACACTCATCAGTGTGATTTTCTGCTTTAGCATTCAAAAAGGTTCTGTAATATTTAGTCTATACCATCAAACATATATAGTTGACCAATCCTTGATTTTAGGGAGGTGAGAGACGTAGGAATGAGGTGAGCACAGATTAATATGAAGTCATTTTAAGAAACCAATAGCCTTTCAAAAGGTAGAGTTTGATAGAAAGAATCAGGAAA
>JABUQX010071751.1:25000-26199 GCA_015478945.1 Trachelipus rathkii | reverse complement strand
AAGCCCACAACCCAAGTCTTCCCGTAGTTGCCTAAGAGCGAAAAAACCATAAATGGTTAGATAGGAATGTATATCACCATTAGACTTCGTGCACGAGGAGCAAAGTACTGGCGCACGGAGTGAGTTCCAGTGATCTAAGAAGTGAGTTGAGAAGTGTTTCAAAGATCTTAGATAGGAATACAAGTGAGAGCTACAGGGCGACAGTTAGAAGGATCAGAGCGGCTTCCTTTTTTTCGGGAATAGGTTGGACATGTGAGAGTTTCCACTGAGGAGGGAAAGTGCTAGTATTGAGACATAGAGTATATAGTTGAGCGAGGAGCCGAAGAGATTAGCCTTTTCAGTTAGAGAATTAGCAACAAAATGATCAGATCGAATAAGAGAGGAAAGACAGATTTAACAGAAGTTGCTGAAGATGAAAGATTTGTCAGTCAGGGAGAAACCAAGGAGGTTAGCGCATTTTCCTTTGATGAAAGCCCGCTTTGCTTCGTCGAAGAGTATCCCTGCAAACGATTTCTAGCTGAATGAAAATTAGCTAGAGAGATTGATAGGAGAACGAGAATTTTTCCACACCGGATAGGCACTGTCTCTAGCCTGAATGGCCAGAGAATAAGCCACGATCGAACCATGGATTTATGAGGAAAGAAAAAGATTTAGTTTTAGAAGGAATGAATGAGGAAAGAAAAAATTTAGGCTGAAGAAGGAATGAACCTGCTCATCCCATCAACGATTACAGCTCCCTCTTATCTTTTAAATCTTTATACATCCATCATTATTCCTTATTTGAGGTAGCCAATTTGCTATCATCTGCAAACTTGGAAACCTTACATTAAGTCCCTGGTCTAAATATTTTATTCATATATGTATATGAGAAACAGCCACTTGACCTAAGAAATCTTTACGGACCACCAAACATTAGTCTCCTTCATTTCCATTTAATTAAATACTTTTCATTTTCTGTTGATCAACCTTCTATATTAATATATTATTATTATTATTATTATTATTATTATTATTATTATGTATTATTAATTATTATTATTATTATTATTATTATTATTATTATTATTGATTAATTATTATTATTATTATTATTATTATTAATTATTATTATTATTATTATTATTATTATTAATTAATTATTATTATTAGTATTATTATTATTATTATTATATTATTATTTTATTATTATTATTATTTTT
>JABUQX010071751.1:10000-20000 GCA_015478945.1 Trachelipus rathkii | reverse complement strand
AGAGATTAAACTCAAGAATGAAAAGTATGATTAGTTGATGAAGGCGGGTATGACCCCTTGACGAAAAAAGATAGAAAACATACGGAAAAGAGGGTAAAAAAAAAGTGATTTTTAACAGTATAATGGCTCCCACACCGCTGTACGGGGCAGAAACATGGGACAACAACGAGAAGAACGAGGAAGGAGAGTAGAATACAAGCGGCGGAGATGAGGGTATAAAACTATGATTGGAAAGAGTAGGAGAGGCAGAATAAGGAATGAAGTATTTAGAGAAGATATAGGGGTGAAGAAGATGATACTGAAGATGGATAGTGGGAAGAATAAGATGTGGGAAACATCTGGAGAGGATGGAGGAGGACAGAATGCCGAAAAGAAGATGGGAATGGAGAAGGGAGTAAGGCCGAGAGGAAGACCAAGGGGAAGACCGAAGCAAAGAGATGCGGGATCGATGTGAGACTCTCTGGAAAGATGTCAGCTACGAAAAATGAGAGTGCTAAAGAGAAGAGGAATAGTGCAAGAGAGGGATGTCTGGAGAAAGATGCTTGCGCGGCTGACAGGATGAAGAATCCTTCCTGGGAGAGGAAAAAGAAAAAAGGAAAGAATATAGTATATATATATATATTATATATATATATATTAATATATATATATATATATATAATATATATATATATATATATATATATATATATAATATATATATATATATATATATATATATATATATATATATATATATATATATATATATATATATATATATAAATAGGTTATTACATATTATATATATATATATATATAACTCACATAAAATATATATATATATATTAAGAATAAGGGGTAATTGCATAGAATAATGATATAGGGGATGGTGACAATTTCGAATAACTGATGAGACTGAATGTAACTAGAGTGTGCGTGGGAACACTTCGAAAAATTTGCATAACATTAGCAGTAATGAAGAGGTGATAGTGAAATGTGTGTGGGTTGATGGTGCAAGGAATAGGTATTTTGGGCATGAGGTCATTAGTAAGGAGGAAGGTAATGTGTAGAGCGAGAAAGTTGAAGAATGATAAATCTGCAGGTATAGATGAAATTACCGATGAAATGATCAAGGAACGGAGGCGAGATGGTGATTTATTGGATTTGGAAGTTGTTGAACAAAATGTTTATGGAGAGCATAGTTCCGAGGGATTGGAGGAGAGCGGTAATAGTACCCTTATATAAGGATAAATGAGATAAGGGTAACTGTAGGAATTAAAGGGAAATTAGATTATTAAGTGTAGTAGGGAAGATATGTACTTATATTTTGGTCGAAAGAATGAGTCGAGTGACTGAAGGACTGATGTGAAGAACAAGGTGGCTTAGAAGTGGTAGAGGATGTGTTGATCAAATCTTTACATTGAAAAAATGATTGAGAAAAGAGAGAGAGAGAGAATAAATTGTATTTAGGTTTTTGTATTTACAAAACAGGCGTATGAAATGATTAATACGGAAGCTCTATGGCAGGTGTTATTGATATATGGTGTTGGTAGTAAGCTTCTGAATGGAATCAAAAATATATATGACGATAGCAAAGCGTGTGTAAGAAATATATGGAGTTGAAAGTGATTGTTTTAATATTAATAGCTGAGTGAGGCAGGGATGTGCTATGTCTTCTTGGTTATTCAATTTGTATATGGATGGCGGTTATGAAAGAATCAGAGTGGGATGGCATTTGCGGATGGTGTTAGAATGGCAGGTTGTGGAGTCGTTTGCAAAATTTTCCTTACTCCGACTCCACCCTCTTCAAAATTCCGACTCCGACTCCGACTACACTCTTCAAAATTACCGGGACTCCCGGACTTCCGCGACTTCTGACTCCAACAATCATCGGTTAGAATTGATGGAGAATGGAAGAGAAGGGAGGGTGCACTACTTATTATATGCGGATGATTTGGTTTGTGTGGCGAATCTGAGAGAGTTTAAGAGGATTGGTAGAGAGATTTGACAGGGTGTGTAAAGGAGATGTTTTGAAGGTAAACGTAGATAAGGAGTAAGGTTATGGTGTTGTGAGTGATGTGGACAGGTCCTCGTTGTGAAGTTATTTGCGTAGATGGTGAGTAGCTGGAACAAGTGTCTGGTTTAAAGATTTAGATACATGTTGATGAAAAGGGGAAACAGATGGATGGCAGAGTTGTAGTAGGAAGCTGTGAAATGGCAGGAAAAAGGTGAGCTGGTGCAATTATATCGTTGTGTGGATTGCAAAGGACTAAGTCAATTGAGTGCTCTAGGGTCTTTACTATGAGGGTAAGGATTTTTTTAATAATAATGATAATGTTGAAAAATTAATATACAATACACAAACCAATAAATTGCCTAAGATACCGTAATTAATGTCATATTGAAAAGCTAAAAGTAACGGAGTAACGGAGTAACGGCACCTCGTTACTTTTCCTTTCAAAGAAACGGAATAACGATAACGCAACTACTTTTTCCGAGTAACGGAGTAACGAATAACGGAAACTACTTTTTTGAGTAACGATGCCCACCTCTGATATGATATATAATTTTTTAATGTACCGAAACCGTTCAATATATATATATATATTATATATTATATATATATATATATTTTTTTATATACATAAAATCTTATATATATATATATATTATATAGTATAATATATAATATAATATATAATATTATATAATAATATATATATTATATATAATTTTTTATGTACCGAAACCGTTCAAAAAATTGGTTTTCATACAACACAATTACCAGTGTGTGTGTGTGTGTGTGTGTGTGTGTGTGTGTGTGTGTGTGTGTGTGTGTGTGTGTGTGTGTGTGAGGGTACGTAGGCATGTGTGTTTTTTATAATAGTTGTCAAAAAACACTTAATAGGAAGGGTAAATGAAATAAAAAAAAAATTTGATTATCAAAAAAAATATTGATTTATCAACTGCCTAAGCATCACTAAACAATTACCAAAATACTACCAGGAACTTTATTATACTTTTGAAAAATTATTACACTTTTTCAGATGTTGTGTTCTGCAACAGTACAAGCATATAACCACAGACAATTAATAATCTTATGCCTACAAGAAAAATGGCAAAAACTGGCCTATTTAAATTTAACCAAAAAATTTAAAACTTAATATTAATGTACCTGAAGAATTTGAATCATTCACTTCTTTTACATTGTCTATTTCATAATCGCAAGCCCTAAGATGTGCGCCTTGTGATGATAATATTGTAAATTTTATATCCTTTGGCCTACTATGGCCTGAGTTTTGTAAGTTCTGAAGTCTTTGCATTCTTTTTAATTATTAAATACTAAAATACTTTTTTATTAAAACACACCAAATGTCCTCATCACTAAAAAGATTTTCACGTAATTTTAAAATTATAAAGTATTTTTTTTAATTAGATGATCTGATTAGGTCCATAAAACAATTAGGCCCATCGCATGAATAAAGTTTTATTTTTCGCAAATTGAATTAAAACTTAATTCATAGACTCATAGTGTATTAATATTATTATTGATTATTATTATCTATGCTTAATTGTTCACCTTTGTAATATTTATGTTTATACACTAATGCCTTACAAATAATCGACATTTTTAATAGCTAAATTAATGAATTCTTGAATAAACAAATTGAAAAAAAACTCCAAATTTAGAAACAACAACAAAATATACTTTCATATGATTGGTTAATAACGAATGACTAATATACACATGATTTTTTTGGCGTTTATCACGTTTTATGGCAAAGATTTGTGAATTAAATTTTTGAAATTAAATTTAGGTTTATTCATAAACTAAATTTAATTTTAAAATAATCAGAAAAATATATTTACTTAATGAAAAAAAAATATTTTGTAAAATATTGAAGGAAAAAAAATAAATTATTTTGTTCGAACTTTTGCTTGAAAACAATGAAAAGCAAACCAAACACCGCGGTATGTGATGGGCTTATTTTGGTGAGGTGCAGTGCAGTGCGGGAAACAATTCCAGTGTCCCGCGCGCGGTGCGTTGCGGTGCGGTACGGAGCGCATTGAAACATAAAGGTGGGGTGCGGTATGACAAAAAAATGACTTTTACTGCGGTTGGTATAGCTGCTGCGCTTTGTCTGGTGCGGTGCGGTGCGGTGCGGTGCAGTGGTGCGGTGCGGTGCGGAGCGCATTGAAACATAGAGGTGGGGTGCGGTATGACAAAAAAATGACTTTTACTGCGGTTGCTATAGCTGCTGCGCTTTGTCTGGAGCGGTGCAGTGCGGTGCAGTGGTGCGGTGCGGTGCGGAGCGCATTGAAACATAGAGGTGGGGTGCGGTATGACTAAAAAATGACTTTTACTGCGGTTGGTATAGCTGCTGCGCTTTGTCTGGAGCGGTGCGGTGAGGTGCAGTGGTGCGGTGCGGTGCGGAGCGCATTGAAACATAGAGGTGGGGTGCGGTATGACAAAAAAATGACTTTTACTGCGGTTGGTATAGCTGCTGCGCTTTGTCTGGAGCGGTGCGGTGCGGTGCGGTGCGGTGCGGTGTAGTGGTGCGGTGCGGTGCGGAGCGCATTGAAACATAGAGGTGGGGTGCGGTATGACTAAAAAATGACTTTTAGTGCGGTTGGTATAGGTGGTGGGCTTAGTCTGCAGCGGTGTGGTCCTGTGCAGTGCGGTGCGAAAAATTCCGGTGCTCGACTAACCCTAAATTATATATATATATATATATATATATATATATATATATATATATATATATATATATATATATATATATATATATATATATATATATATATAATATATATATAACTATATATATATATATATATATATATTGGTACACACAAACATAAATAATATATATATATATATATATATATATATATATATATATAATAGTTAACAATAAAAATCGAAAAATCCATTTTATTAAAAAAATCAATTTCCTATAACAACAATATATTTACTATATATATATATATATATATATATATATATATATATATATATATATATATATATATATATATATATATATATATATATATATATAATATTCTATATATATATGCGTAATAATATATATATATATATATATATATATATATATATATATATATATATATATATTAGTGATAAGGTAACATCCGCATCCAGAGCACGCACATTATTAAAGATCCGCATCCGCGCTTTGCCCTGCGGATGTTGCGCGGATGTTTATTGTCGAGATTTGATGAAGAATTTTATAATGAAAATACTTAAGATGAATCTGAAAAAGAAAATGAAAATGAAAATGAGTTGAAGGCAATTCAAAAACGGCTTGATATTCCATATCTTAATGTTATCAAAGACATTCCAACTCGCTGAAATAGTACACTTCATATGATGGAAAGAAGTATTGCTCAAAGAACCTCTTGCTTCGTACGCCAGTTCGTATTCCAAAGTTAACATTCTTATTAATATGGAAAATGACATCATATCACACTGCATTAAGCTATTGAAACCATTTGAAGAAACTACCAAAAAAATCAGCGCCTCTACAGCTTCTGTCTCCGATGTAATACCATTAATCTCAACTCTAAGGAAGCATTTTGAACCATCTTCAAATGAAAATGATGACGGTTTAAAAAGAATGAAAAATGGAATTAAACTAGAGCTAGATAAACACTTTGGTTCTGTGGAAATTAATGACCTTCATACTATTGCAACTTTCTTAGATCCCCGTTATAAAGTCAAGTTTTTTTGTAACAATATTAGAACAAGTTAAATCGTTACTTTGTGTTGCAGTTGAAAAACTTCAATCCGAACAGTCTATTAATTCGCCACCCATTAAAAGAAAAAAACGAAATCTACAGAACCAACACCTTCTACAAGTAAATCAATACCAGATTCACTGGAAGAATTTCTACAGTCCAGTAGCGATGAAGAAACACACGCATTACCAAAAGATGTAGTGCAAATGATTGAAAACTATTACCAAGAAAAACGATTAGATTCAAATGATGATCCAATCAGTTGGTAGAAAGTTAAGCAAAATGTTTACCCACGCTTGAGTAAACTTGCAAGGAAATACTTGGCCTGTCCTCCAACTTATGTTCCAAGTTAGAGAGTATTTAGCAATGCTGGGATCTCAGCAGAAAAATTGATGTTTCTCAAGCCCAACCTTCCTATATTTGAATTTCAATACTAGTGCAAAAGTATATAATCCATTGTAAAATCTTTCATTAAGGGCGAAGGTTGGGGAAAGAGGTTGGTGTGGTGCATTTGAGTTGGGTCCCAGTCCCGTACCCTGGTAACACAATTATATTAATAGATTGTGGCTAAATATATATATATATATATATATATATATATATATATATATATATATATATATATATATATATATATATATATATATATATATATATATATATATATATATATATATATATATATATATATATATATATATATATATATATATATACCTATATATATATATATATATATATAAGATTACAATGCCTTAATTAGAAGAGACTAGTGGATTCCTTTTGAATTAAGTTCTTAAATATTTATCATAAATTTATTTAAGAATGGTAGCAAAATATATATATATATATATATATATATATATATATATATATATATACACATCAGAGGAATGTAGACATATATATATATATATATATATATATATATATATATATATATATATATATATATATATATATATATATATATATATATATATATATATATCAAACATCCGCATCCGCGGATGTTAAAATCAAACATCCGCATCCGCGGATGTTAAAATCAAACATCCGCATCCGCGGATGCGAAAAAATGACATCTGCTGCATCACTAATATATATTAGGGCTACTGTCTTTCACCCTCCAAAAATAAATGAGACTAATATATATATTGCTTTAAAAATTCCCATTTACTTTAAAAATGAAATTGAACTAATAATTCTAAAAGTTTTTTTTTCTAAAGTTATTTTCTGTTTTTGAAGAGAAAATGTATTATATTTAAGTGATGAAGACAGATATTTAAATATAATGTGGTTTTCGAAATTTACCCTTAACTATTATATATATATATATATATATATATATATATATATATATATATATATATATATATATATATATATATATATATATATATATATATATATATATATAATATATATATATATATATATATGGCTACTTTCACCCTCCAAAAATAAATGAAACTAATTTATATATATTGCTTTATAATTTCCCATTTGCTTTAAAAATGAAATTCAACTAATAATTCTAAAAGTTTTTTTTCCAATGTTATTTTCTGTTTTTGAAAAGAAAATGTATTATTTTTAGGTGATAAAGAAAGATATTTAAATATAATGTGGTTTTTGAAATTTACCCTTGACTATTATATATATATATATATATATATATATATATATATATATATATATATATATATATATATATATATATATATATATATATATATATATATATATATATATATATATATATATATATATATATATATATATATATATATATATACTTAACAGAGAATAATTCGTCTGGCCAAAACGATATTTTAGATTTATCCGATATATGTTATCGATCGACCCTATTTTCGAAATACCCATACCTACACAGATAAATGGCAGACATCTTGTTTACAGTAATGTTTTGAAAGAGATAGAGGTAGGAAGTGCTACTGGAATGAATTTAAAATATAAATATTTAGTAAAAAAATGTGAAATTTAAAATAATAACCAGTGTATGCTTTTCCGAACATTATCAATGAATTTTTGAACAAATTTAAGGTAAACTGGATTTATCAAATTTTTTAGATTTACAGGTAACAACTCTGTCCGCTTTGATTTAACTTTAAATATGGATTTATACGACCTATAATGACGAATCCACTTTATTAAGGTTTTTGCAGTTACTGATTTTTTTAAGCGTCTATTGCTTTTTTCATCAAATATTGGCATTTTAACTTTTTTTTATAAAATCTAGTGCCTTTTGATATTTTGATTTGGCAACATTTAAAAAAATATTGAATGAAGTTTGCTAGGTTGTAGAATGGTTTAACTTTTAAAATAGGGTCCTAGATATATATATATATATATATATATATATATATATATATATATATATATATATATATATATATATATATATATATATATATATATATATATATATATATATATATATATATATATATATATATATATACTTTACGGCACAGTGAGTCAACAAGCCCCCTAAAATGGAGTATTTACCCTTTTAGGGGGCTCGAGCCGATGGGGGACGGAGGGGGGGACGTTTCATACCCCGGAGGGGATGGTCGGAGGAACCCCCGCAACACCAAGAGCAGGGGTTCCGGAGACCATCCCCGGAGAGGATTAGTCCCCCGTCGTCCACCTAGAGACCGAGAGACTCCGACTCCTGACATCGGGGCGGACTACCCGTGGGTATTCGTTAGTGATATACCCCAAAAAACAATAAATCCCAAAAATGAGTACTTTTGGGACATTTATTCGCAACAATCTATTCGTACTCTATAAATCTCAAAACCATTTGGGACATTTGATTTACTATATATATATATATATATATATATATATATATATATATATATATATATATATATATATATATATATATATATATATATATATATATATATATATATATATATATATATATATATATATCGATATATCCAAGAATCGATATATCGATATTTATCGATATATCGAATATCAAAGGTCAGATGAAATGTTCAGTTTTACCATATATATATATATATATATATATATATATATATATATATATATATATATATATATATATAAATCTATTTATATATACTATATATATATATATATATATATATATATATATATATATATATATATATATATATTAATATATATATATATATATATATATATATATATATATATATATATATATATATATATATATATATATATATATATATATATATATATATATATATATATATATATATATATATATATATATATATATATATATATATATATATATCCCGATTTGCAATCAAAGGTTTGTAGGTAAAGACATTGGGACTACTTAATTTAATTTCCAAAAAGTTTTCAGATTTAGATTCTATCACCAATTGCCCAATGGGTTAAATTATAAAATTAACATTGTGAACATAAAAGAACTAGCCCAGAAAGATGAATAATTATAATAAAAAATTAAAATATAATAAGTAATAATAATAATCAAAACTTTCTTAAAAAAAAATAAAAAATATAAATTCAGAAGGTCAAAAAACCAGTGGTAACTAAACCCAATAAAAAAATTGGTGTACATAAAAATACTAGCCCAGAAAAATCAAAAATTATATTATTATAACATAAAATACGTAATAATAATCAATACATAATTAAAATTTTCTCAAAAAAAAAAAAAATTAAATTCAAAAAACCACAACAAGAAAAAAAACAAGTGGTCACTAATCGAAGTTAAAGATTCGGTATGAGCGATTTAATATTAACACTGGAGAGAGAGAGAGAGAGAGAGAGAGAGAGAGAGAGAGAGAGAGAGAGAGAGAGAGAGAGAGAGAGAGAGAGAGAGAGAGAGACCAACCTCCGCTTCCATCTTGTTCTATCCATCACGATCCCATCTGCCATCAGCTCATCCGTTGCAGGCATCTGGTGTTTCCTCAATGAATCCTCTACTGTGTCTCTCCACCTCTTCCGCGGTCTTCCCCTCGGTCTCACTCCCTCCGGTCTCCACCTCCACCTCCTGCTGGCAACTCTCTCTCCCTGCATCCTCTCCAGGTGTCCCCACCATCTCAGTCTGGCTGCGTCCACTTTATTCATCATGGGTTTCACACCCACGCTCTCCCTCACTGTCTCGTTTCTCACTCTCTCTCTTCTCGTCTTTCCAATCACTGTCCTCAACACATTCATCTCCGCTGTCTGAATTCTACTCTCCTCTTTCCCTGTCATG
>JABUQX010071751.1:0-2500 GCA_015478945.1 Trachelipus rathkii | reverse complement strand
ACAGCTACAGGAAAAAAAATAACATTTTTGATTTTAGCAAGCAATTTCATCGATGAAACTTAAAAAAAAAATTTTTATTCTAATATTTATTAATAACACCTTAAATACTAGTATAATCTTAGATGTGGCAAGCATACAGTGTGATTGACCTTGAATCCCTGCATTACTTCACGATAGCAAGAGTTGCCAAACAGTATTTTAATTTTACGCTTTGGAGAAAATGTTATTTTTTCTTTTTATATCCTTTTTAGGGGGTTCGAGCCGACGGAGGGACAGAGGGGGGGACGAAGTCCCCCCCGTCGTCCGGTAGGCCGAGAAACCCCGACTCTATCCATCGTTCTTGTTTACCCGTGGGATATTCTTTAATTAAAAAAGAAAAAATTCAACATTTGGCACCTTTGCGTGCTCACTCGAACTACTCGAGCTTCTTCGTTTTCTCAGAAAACGGTAATATCATACAAGTTTTTCAACATTTTTAACTATTTTAAATTTTTCAAAAGCGTTATTTTTTTTTTTATTTTTAATTTCATGGATAAAAATGTCTCCTGATTAATAAAATGTTATTTATTTTCCTGTAGCTGTTATAGTTTTTTAGTTACATGCATGATGCTTTCGGGAGGCTGACCATATATATATATATATATATATATATATATATATATATATATATATATATATATATATATATATATATATATATATATATTTTATATATATATATTTTTTTATATATATATATATATTTATATATAAAATATAAATATATATATATATATATATATATATATATATATATATATATATATATATATATATATATATATATATATATATATATATATATATATATATATATATATATATATTTATATATATATATATATTTATAAATGTATTTATATATATATATATATATATATATATATATAATAATCTATAATAATATAATAATAATAATAATAATAATCGCTACAATTAACTATAAATATATATATAAAATTTAAGATATACATATACTCTTCTTCTTCAATAACTAACCTGCTAATATATATATATATATATATATATATATATATATATATATAAATATATATATATATATATATATATATATATAACTCTATATATATATATATACTATTCATATATATCTTTCTATATATATCCATAAAGGCTCATAATCAGTATCCGCCTCCAGGTAAGTTGAAGCCAATTTTTTTTTTTTAAATCTACATAATCAAATAAAGTCTTGCAAGATCTTTGTTTCCATTTTTTTTTTTTTTTTTTTAACAATGTATAATATAAATAAATATAAAATAAATTATTTTTTTTTATTAATAAAAAAAAGGTTATGTTACAGTTTAGTTAGTTTAGATAGATCTAAACTACATATAAGTTAAGTAAAGGTTATGAGTTTGTTAGTTTACATAGATTTGATTTTTTTTTTTTAATTTTTAGAGGTGTGAAGCTGATTTAATAATAGTTTCAATTTGACTTTGGGCATTTTCTCTTCAATTTTATGAAATGTGTTCGAATTCATACAATCGATATTTATATGTAGGTGGAGGCGGATAATATACATGATCCTATATATATATATATATATATATATATATATATATATATATATATATATATATATATATATATATATATATATATATATATATATATATATATATAGACTATGCCCTATATATCTATCTATATGGCAGGAATTTTTTTCGGGGGGGGCTGCGACTTTCGCAAGTGGTTACAATTCAAATGAAGTTAAATTATATATATATATATATATATATATATATATATATATATATATATATATATATATATATATATATATATATATATATATATATATATATATATATATATATATATATATATATATATATATATTTTTATTTATGTATTATATGGAGATATAATAGAAATAATAATATCAAAATAATATGATAAATAAAATTAAATATATATATATATATATATATATATATATATATATATATATATATATATATATATATATATATATATATATATATATATATATATATATATATATATATATATATATATATATATACATAATGTGAAGTTATGTTAGATGGTGAACAGCTGGAACAAGTGTCTGAGTTTAAATATTTAGGGTATGTGTTGGATGAGAAGGGAATGGATGATGCAGAGTGTAGTAGGAAAGTTGTGAATGGCAGGAAGGTTGCTGGTGCAATTAAATCGTTGGTGAATGTAAAGGGACTAAGTCTTGAGAGCGCTAGGGTCTTACATGAGGGTATGTTGTTACCTGTGTTATTGTATAGTAGTGAAACTATGGTCTGGAATAAGAGGTATAGATCTAAAGTACAATGTGTTCAGATTGGTGTGAGAAAATTGATAAAATGAGGAATGAACGTATTAGAGAGTTGTGTGGTGTGAAGAAAGGGGTAAATGAGAGAATAAATGAAAGTATGTTGAGATGGTTTGGTCATGGAAAGGATGAATG
>JABUQX010071750.1:47500-52265 GCA_015478945.1 Trachelipus rathkii | reverse complement strand
TCCGCACCGATACTCCACAACTGTCCATGATATAAATGAACAGAATTGGAGACAGCACGCTCCCTTGCTTCACCCCCGGTGACATCCAAACCATCTTCCCTCATCGGACATAGTCTTTACTCTGCACTTACTGTCTACATAATTGCTTTTATTGCTTTTAAACAATTTCTCAGGTATTCCAACTCTATCTTCTGCAGTTCCCTCCAACAATAACTCCCTTGGCACTCTACAAAAGCCTTTTCTAGCCACAAAAGTCTGCCATATGTTTTCTATTAAATTCCCAAATTCTTTTCACTTATGCATACTCAAAGCAAAACACCAGATCTATTTAGTCGATTCTCCCCGGCTGAAACCATGTTGCCACTCTTCTAGCTTATCTTCTATCCATCTCTCCAGTCTTCTCTCCAATATCCTTTCATAGGTCTTTGCAGGATGTGACATTAATGCAATACCTCTATAGTTTCCACATTCTGTTTTATCTCCTTTTTATATATGGGCAGATTGTTGCCCTACTCCATTCACCAGGCACCACCTCATCTCTCCAACACCTGTTCATCAGATTTAACATCCGTCTTGTCCCTTCAACTCCCATTTCCTTCAGCATCTCTGCAACTATTCCATCTTCTCCCGCCGCCTTTCCACTCTTCATACCTCGTTCACCATGGTGTTTCCTTTTTTTTGTTCCGTTGGATCGGCCACTCCCCTCTCCCCTAGCCCCATCAAATCAGGCTCTCGCAATCTCTCCTCCGCTAAGCCCTCCACATTGTACAAATCCTCGAAGAATCTCCTCCACCTCTCGTCAATCTCCCTTTGGTTTACTATTAGGACTCCATTTTCGTCCTTTATAGCTCGTGCCATTGGTGTTGAGCTTTTCCTGTAATTCTTTGCTATATTAAAAACCAGCTTTCTTACGCCTGTCACATCTTCTTCCAACTCGTTTCCGATTTTTTCCCAGGTGGTTTCCTTTTCCATCCTTTTCACTCTATCAGACTCTCGCCGAGCCTCTACATATTCTCTTCTCTCCAACTCACCTCTCGTTTTTATCCATTTCCTAAAACATCTCATCTTCCCTTGTACAGCAGTTTTAACACGTTCCGTCCACCATGGTGTTTTCTTCTTTTTTGTTCCTCCCACCATTTTTATTCCCATCGTCCCTTCTGCGCTCTTTAGCACCGCTCCCTTAAAGGTGTTCCAGCACTCCTCAACACTTTGTCCCTCCTCTTCTGCTGTCATATTGTTTCTTATTTGCCGCTGATAGTTCTCTCTACATCCTGCCTCTTTGATCTTTTCTATTTGCACTCTCTTTCTCATCTTTCTTGAATGCAAAGTAGGTTTCTTTAATATCATCTTCCCCAACACCATACGATGGTCTGCATCTCCAGACACGGATGGTACACTCTTTACATCTCTAAACATCTCCTTTTTATTAGTCAGTATCAGGTCTATCATGGATTTCTCCACATAGTCAACCCTTTCTTTCTCTGCTCCATCTATACCATGTCCACTTATGACTTTCTCTATGTTTATAACGGGTGTTCATAACCGTCAATCCATTCTGCAAGCAGAAATCTATCACTCTCTCTCCAGCTCTATTTCTTTCGCCAACGCTGAAGGCTCCTATGACACTCTCCACACCTCTTCTCTGTGTTCCAACATGTCCATTCAAATCTCCCATTATCACTATTCTTTCCGCATATGGCGACCTATTTTTAATTTCCTGCAGTTTCCGATAAAACTCTTCCTTCTCAGCTTCAGTTCTTCCCTATTGCGGTGCATATACCTGTATATCACTAATACCCATGTGTTCCATTTTGATCGAAAACATCATCATTCTTTCATCCCCATAGTCCACACTTTCTACTCTCTGCGCCATTTCTTCAGTCAAAATTACTCCTACTCCATGTCTGTGCACCTCCCCACCACTGTACATCAATTGATAGTTGTTATGTATTGTTTTGCTACCACTTCCCATGAGTCTGGTCTCACAGACTCCCAAAATATCCAACTTCCTTTCCAGCATCAGCTCCACCATCTCCTCCTCCTTACCCCTAAGGGTTCCAACAATCAGGGTAGCCACTCTAATGCTTCTCCCGGAAGGATTTCCGTTTTCAGGTCCTCTATCGCGCGGTCGTCTCCGTCTGTAATCAGTCCATGGTCGAGCAAAAACAGGAGTTTCTTGAGCATTTCACTCCGCCAAGCGGCTTGCTAGGCCTGCCTGGTTGCAGTTTTGGTTCACGGCTCCTTATTTTTATATTTCGGAGCTACCCTCCTTAGAGGGTCCTCCCCCATCCGCTGGTAGGGTTTAGCTCCTCCGCATATATATATATATATATATATATAATATATATATAATATATATATATATATAATATATATATATAATATATTATATATATATATATATATATATATATAAGGTAATCTACATTGCAGTTTCATTTATTAGCATCTCAATACATATACAATAATGTACTGTAATTCTTTCAAAAATATTTAATATGAAATTTCAAAATATGTATTAAATAAATGCATTAAAAGGATAATAACTCTAATATAGCCAAATGTACCAAAATCAATGCTGACAATTGAATATTTTGCTTGTTATAAAAATGATAACCGCCGGAATTATATTTGGGCCTTTATCTTTAAAACTATACGCTCTAGAGGAATAATAATTTCAATTTTGGAATCTGCGTAAAAAATTCTATAAGATACACCCAAAAAATATGTTTTGATGACCAGAGATATATAATTAGGCCCGCTTTTATGTTCTTTTAATAATTTTTAATAAATTGGTTTTCGCTTTCAAATTTTTTTTTTATGAGATAAATTAATTTTTGTCCAAACTAAATATTCTGTACAAAAAATAATTTGGAAAAATCTTCATTCTATTCGGTAAATAAAACAGATAGATAGATAGATAGATAGATAGATAGATAGATAGATAGATAGATAGATAGATAGATAGATAGATAGATAGATAGATAGATAGATAGATAGATAGATAGATAAATAGATAGATAGATAGATAGATAGATAGATAGATAGATAGATAGATAGATAGATAATAAAAGTAAGATTGATCTATAAAAACATTAATGAAATCAGCAAGAAATTTAAATACAAATTATTAATTTTAAAACATTATTATTATTATTATTATTATTATTATTATTATTATTATTATTATTATTATTATTATTATTATTATTATTATTATTATTATTATTATTATTATTATTATTATTATTATTATTATTATTATTATTATTATTTATTATTATTATTGTTATTGTTATTGTTATTGGTTATTGTTATTGTTATTGTTATTGTTATTGTTATTGTTATTGTTATTGTTATTGTTATTGTTATTGTTATTGTTGTTATTATTATTATTATTATTATTATTATTATTATTATTATTATTATTATTATTATTATTATTATTATTATTATTATTATTATTATTACCCCTTCTCTTGGGGCAGCGCGCCTTGTCGAGGGGAAGGGGCTTAATTCCGTCCGAGGGCCGCTCACTTCCTGGATCCGCTATCTTCGGGGATCAGTGGTCTCTGGGAAGAAGAATTAAGATGCTGCCCGACCCCCTCAATCCATGGTGGAACAGCATACGTAAATGGGTTCATGGCCGGAGGGAAGTTCGGTCCCTAATATGCAAACTCAGGATACCAAGCGACCTCATGTTTGAATCTAGCCTTCCCGCAGCAAAGTGAGGCCCTGATCCGGGTGACCGTGTGGCACCTTGCTTTATCAATGACATCTGGATATTAACAAAATATTTTTACAGGGGGCACCCCCTTAAGAGCGCCAACCATAGAGAGCTCTAGGTCTCCACTCGAATTTTCTGAAACCCCAACTGAAATGGGTCTTACAGTCCCTGTCAGTGGGGCGAAAGAGGAACCTAATCTGTCCGATATACCTCCTCTGGAAGATATATCAATCGACATTGAGGAGTCCGTTCAAAGGCTCCGTCTAACAACGCAGCGCCTCTCAGGCTCAGCCAAGAGGAGGTTCAAGTGGCTAGTAAAGAACGGGCACGATCTTTCAGAGGCCATTAAGCAGGCTCTTGTGCCTATTGCCTCTCTGCCTGCAGAAAAAAATAGCTCGTCCTAGCGATTCTACTTCATAGGCTCCAAAAAGACCCAGAGCTGGGAGCAGTGGGAGGAGCGCAAGCACCTACATTGCTCCTAGTCATAACCCGAATGGAGTTAAAATAGGAATAGTCTTCAAAGACTATCCAGAAGAGATATTGACTTTGTATCAATCAAATTCCATACAAGTAGAAATTTGGACAGAATTGTGGGGTCAGAATTGTACCACACGGCCAAGGTTCCACGTCCCTGTTCTCTAACCAAGCTGGGTGCTGTTCAACTGTGATGATGAAGCCACAGCCGAAAGGCTGAAACTCACTGTTGGGCAGCTGAAGCCTTGGGAGAGCAAATTTGAGGGCAGTAGAGGCCCTTGGTGCTAATTGGTCTCTTCCCAAACAGTGCAAAGGACAAGAGTGATAGAATTCTTGCATTTGTCAAATCACAGAATCACGAAATGAAAGTAGAAGCGTGGAAGGCCCTGAGGACCAGCACTACGAAGCTAAGCTGAGATCTATAAATAATCTTCTCAGCTATACATTTGGCGGTGTGAAACTTAGGAAAATGGGCGGAAAACCAGCGGATGGGAGTTTGCTCCCCATCCCTGATGGAAGCAAAACGATCACCGAGGCGGTAAAACCCGGCGAAATGAACCTTCC
>JABUQX010071750.1:40000-42500 GCA_015478945.1 Trachelipus rathkii | reverse complement strand
TTATATCAAGAGACAAGATGGGGAAGTACATGCCTTATGCTCGAAAGGCTTCGGCAACTAAAAGACTATTTTAATATGACGGCTGCCGGTACTCTTGAACTTTTTCTCTCCGATAGTAAGTGGGAACAATTCAAAACCCTCAAAGAATTATTAAAACATCCAAACTTTACAGCAAAAAATATTCAATCAGAAGACTTGAATGCAGGAATATTTTTATAAAAAAGGGATTCTAGCAAATGACAAAAAATTATATGGAAGGAGGGAAAGAACGTTAACTGAAAACAAAATATTTTTGTCGACCATCTTTGTTGATCCACAGTTTTGAATATTCTTCACAACTGAAGATCAGATATTAAAGGCAAGGAATGGTCTTTGTGAACTAGGACTTAAAATCAATAACACTATCGAACAGAAATCTGGGTCGGAGTCAGATAGTTCAACAGTTTCAGCAATCCGTCCTTGTGGTATCTTGTCAGATGAAGATGAAGAAGTCAAATTTGACAACTGGAGCATGCAGAAAAGCGATTGAAAAAAGACAATCTACCATTAAAAGACCTTCAACCTAAAAATCCTCTAAAAATTACAAAGCAGAATTCCATGAGGTATTAAGTGAAATAATGAAAAGCAACCGGCAATCAAAGTTAACAGTTAAATAGACAATTCCTAGCTATACTAAAATTTTGCAAGATGCAGCTTACACAATACAGCTTTGCCTCCTAGTCAAGTGAATGTTGAGAGCTTATTTCCTGTTTTAAAAATTTCAAAATTGGATCTAAAGACATCGTTAAAGGAGGATTTTATTGAAGAAGTTTTATATTTAAGAAACAATTGTTTTGAATAAATTTATATTACATATGCTCAGGCAGTTCAAAGAGAAATTATTTTAAAATTTAGGAAGAAAGTGAATTATATTTTTTTTCTGCTTTTAATAAGAAATGTTTTGAATAAAATTCTATTACATCTGTTCATGCAGCTCATAGTTCAAAAGGGAATTATTTAAAACTTTAGGATGAAACTGAAATATAATTTATCCGCTTAAAAAAAAAAAAAGAAACGTTTTAATAAAATTATATTACTTAACTGTACAGGAAGTTCATCGTTCAAAGAGGAATTATATTAAAATTTAGGAAAAAAGTAAATTATTCTTTTTCTGCATTTCTTAAAATTTTTATTTTCTATAAAAAAAATTTAAGTTTTTAATTCTATGTTATTAAAGGTGTCGTTAACAAACATTCAATTTCATCATGCCATAAAAATTTTGTAACAGAGAATTAATGATTTAATAAGCGTAAATGGGAAAGGAATTATAACTAAGAGCCGGAGTTTGTGCCGAATAATTTTAAAATGCCGGAGCTGTAGTCGGAGCCGGATAATTTTAAAATGCTGGAGCCAAAGCCGAAGCTGGAGCCGGGCAATTTTAAAATGATGGAGCCGGAGTCGCAGCCGGAAAAAAATTTGCTGGCTCCGCAGCCCTGGTTGAGAGGATTAAATTCTTATTTTGTAGATTAGACTGTCGAGAGAATTGAATTCTTAGCTCCTTGATAGCAGCCATATTTCCTCGTACAAAAATATATTATAAAGAAGAAAGTTCAGAGGCTAATTACTTCAAAACAACTCTCCCAAGCAGCCTCTGCTATTTGGCTATGATAAGATTTTTTTTTTTAAATGAAAAGTGTAATGAAAATTGGAATCATCATTTAAGAGCTAGGGATAGGCAAATAAGTTGCATATGACCCTTGGTTGTCAGAAAATAAAATAGAATTCTAAAAAATACCACTATTAGCAGGGGTAAATTACTTATAGAATGGGTCAGCTCTGGAGCTTGTCGGAAATCGAAGAGTAGCAAGATTCGAAAATTGTGGAACTCTTTAAAAGAGATTACTAAGTTCTCCAGAAACAGAGATCGGAATTCCAGATTTAACCCAATACTTGTTTTTTTAAAGGATAATCGTTACACGTCTACAACATTAGTATTAGATCGTCTGGAATGAAATAAGAGAAGAATAGAAGCCGCAAAGGGAAATTTGAAAATGAAACTTTTGAATTAGACTCTATCAAAATCCTTTGAAATATCTAGTGACACAACCAAATGCCAATGACCAGAGTACTATGTGTCAAATGGAAGGGAAAGAATAACATCAGTCGAATATTCCTCTCGGAAATCACAGAGACAGTTTAGTTTAAAATTAGAAAGAAAGAGATCTTTCCCAATTGTTTGGTTGACAGGTTATGGAAATTTCAGATATTTTTGACAGTTTAGTTTAAAGAAGAGTAGTTAAATAAATAGTATAATTTTTAAAGAGATAAGAGAGATTCCCATTTTATACTCCATAGGCTGAATGAAAGAGCACATGATATCTAGAGGTAGTTGATAAGCAGAGACGAAATAAATCATCAATATTAACGACGAATCAACCCAAATAGAGTCATCCTTAGGTTTAAAATATAATTAATATTTAATCAAATAATAAGACAAGTTCTTATTTCTGTGAAGCTTGAA
>JABUQX010071750.1:25000-35000 GCA_015478945.1 Trachelipus rathkii | reverse complement strand
AGAAAGCAGTAATGCTTTACCTCTCCTTTTATATTGTTCTTTGCGTTTAAATCTAAATAATACAAAATTGCGATTATGCAATAATTAACACCTCAAATTATAAGAACAGATCAGGCAGGTAAAACCTCGGCTGCATGTCGCCTTGAAGGACCTCGATCTTTAAAACTGTTCATTGAACCCAACTTTTTGGGTTGGAGGATCAGTGGTAAAGCTCGAGTATATTCCTCAGCTCAACACCGGTGTTCATCCCGGAGGAAGTCAGTAAATTCTTACCTTCCCGACTATGATTTCCTGGGTTTAATATAACTACTATATATAATATATACACGTATAACTAGATATATATATAATATAATCAACTATACTATATATTAAAAATATATATATATATATATAAAATACGTATATATAATAATACATAATATCATATATTATATATCAAAGTTGGCGACGCAGTAATTTTCCGAAAATAAGCTCTCAACTCTCTCTCTCTTCTCTCGTATCTCTAATTGGATCAAACTATACTCATATCATTATAATATATATACTATATATATATATAAACTATATATATAATATTTGTATACTATACTATATATATATATCATAATATAATTGACCATATAATATATATATATATACTATAGCTCTACACATACTAACTAGGATAGTCATATATATATAATACTACTAATATCCAGATATATATCACTTAGGAAAAAAAAGTCTTGTTAACAATAAAACTTTTTAGTCTTCTACTACTCTTTGCCGCCGTTCCTTGTAGTCTCCAACCTCTAAAAAGTTAACTATACTATTAAAATAAAATGAAAAACTACTACTGGGTAGTATCAAACGCAAAAGGAACTCCTAAAAATAACATCGGCACTGCGTTGATATAATTGACAACTTAATTTACCATCGGCTACATAAAATTAAAACAATGTATGACAAGGCATTAAAGCCATACTGATTTAAAAGCTTATATTACACCTTCCTTAGGGTACATTGGCGGATTTGAAAAATATATTCCACGTCACGATACCACCATCCATTATCAGAAACTAATTTTAACTTCAATACCTATATTTATTACTCACATCACTTCATTGAACTCATATTGTGCTTTGTCCATTATTGATTCTGACACCGTCCACTCTTGTTTATTGTATTATGCTAACTCATCACCTCTTTACTTCTTGGCATATTGTCTAACACTAGTACCATTCTGATAATATATTGCACGATAAAAATTAAATTTTTTTTGTGTTCCGTTATCTAAAATATGCTGAATAATATGAAATATTGTTATAAGCGAGATATATAATATATAATATATATATATATAATATATATAACAATATATATATATATATAATAAATATATATAAATATATATATATTCATATATATCATAGGATATATATCAAAATTTTTATAATACGAATATATATATATTAACGACTGGTAAATTATAATAAAATACTATAATATATATATAGTATATAATATATAGTTATAGTATATATAATTACATATATAATATATAGTAATATATATAGAACAGACGCAGATAGATATAATATATATATAATATATATAGCGTTTGGAGCTACTTTCCCAATGTTCCCCTTCAGCTTAAATTTTTTCCATAAAAAATATAAATACCTTAATCCTATAAGAGTATTGTCCATATATTAAATATAATTATGCCTTATTACCGCTTCCTAGTATAATCATAGGTAACTTAAAAAAGAAGAAATACTGAATAAAGAAATATAAAAGTTAATATTAGTAATCATAAATAAATATTTTATAAATAAAGACCATATTATAGTGTCTGAGTCAGTGTTTAAAACCTACTAAAACAGTTTTTATATTTGATCAACAATTATATATACTATTACAAAAGTAAACTTATCATTTAATTCTATATTAATAACAACAACCTATAGTACTTAAATCCTTTTATAAGTTTACCATCAAATATATAAAAATATTTTAACTTTATTTCAATATTATATTAAATAACTATATATCAAAAATAATATTAATATTAACTATAACTAATAGGTTCCTATCACTAAATTATAAATCTTTTTTATAATCTACTACGTAATCTATTTAACATCTATTTATAGAATAATTACCAACTATATTTTTACAAAAATTGGTTCATTACCACTTTCAAAAAATATTTATATACACTAAAAAATTCATAACCTACTCCATATTTAAAATTCATTAGACAAACTCAATAAATTAAGTAAAAATAACCATATAAATAACCAAAACAAAACACCTTATATTAAATAATACTAAAAAAATATAAAAATCAACTGCCTACTACCTAAGAAAAGTAACACAATTACATAAAAATAAAACAATAGATAATACAATAAATTTCCTACAAACGAAAATAAAATAAAAAAACTGCTAAAATTAAATATAATCAATAGGGAACAACTAAAAGCAAATAAAAAATAAAAAAAAAAACAGAAGCAAAAAAAAAAAAAAAGTAAAAAAGATAAAAAGAAAAACATACACTAAATCAAAAAATAACAATAAAAACAAAAATAAACTAAATTATATAACACAAAGAATATAAAGTAAAGAAATAACAGAATAAAACAAGAAAAAAAAAAAAAAAAAAAAAAAATAAAAAAAAAAAAAACAGATGTAGAAAACAAAATAAAAAATACCAAAAGCAGCCAAAATAACAAAAAAAAAAACCAAAAACACAAAAAAAACAAACACTAAAAGAAAATACAAAAAAATAGGAAAATAAATAAAAAAAGAAAAACACAAAAAAACGAGGAAAAAAGAAAAAAAAAAACAGGGATAAACCACAAATACACATGACACCACGCCAGCTATCACACGAATCAAAAGAAAAAAAGGGGAAACAAATATAGATTATGAAAAAATGAAAAGCATAAAGTCATACCGAACCAACAAAACAATAAAATACTAAGCCCTAAAAAAAATATTTTGGGCCAAAAATTAAAAGAAAAAAGAATAAAAGAAAAAAAAAAAACACCGACAACCAAAATGCCAAAAACACAGACAGAAAACGTCCGGTCAAGCCACCAAAACAATAAACAGGAAAGCCCCTCGACCTAAAAAACAAACAAAGAACGAACAAAAAAAAAAAATTAAAAAAAATAAAGAACCATTCAATTCTAGCGTGCATCATTGATATTATTTACGATCAAAACTATTATAAAATTTAATCAAGAAATCAAAAAAGCAAAAAAAATTAAAAACCACAAAAAAATTATTAGTTATATATACAAAATATTTGTTTTAAAAGGGAACAAAAACACCATTCAAGTTTATATGGATTAGATAGGGAGTTGATTACGTAAAGTATGTAAATTAAATATAAGACCATCGGATTAACAGAATGTATTATACTACTTAACGACCACCAAAACCAGATTACTCATAACCGGACCTTACCAGTTTTTTTGAAAAATGTAAAAAAAATAAAAAAAGAAATGATATATAAGTAAAACAGAATAAAAAAAAGATAATACAGATAAAAATAGAAATAATCCAAACGGAACCCTACTGTTATATAGGAATATAAAAATCACTATCTATGAAGATTTGAAGCACAGCGCGATCAAACTTACAAGAATAAAATTAGAGCAGTAAAAAAATATAGCGACTAATATAATAAAATAAAATATATAAATAATAATAAAATGAATAAATTATATATATTAAAATAATAATAATATATAAATATAAAAGATATATAATAAATAAAATCATATAAATAATATTATATATAAAGGTAAGAATAAAATATCTAATAAAAAAAGATATTATATAAATAATAATATTATATACTTATTAAATAATATATTATATATATAAGGTATCAATATATATATACAGTCGAATTAAATACTTAAATTATTTTCTACACAATGTTATTATCTATTATTTTTAAATAAAAGGATAATTTAAGATTGAGATTATTGCTGTATGAAGCTCTATTTTTAATTACTAAGTAACAACATAAGTATTTATCAAGTTTATCTTATACACTGTCTCGATTTAATCAAAGAAAAATGAGAATGATTAGAGAATATGAAGTAATATACTTAATAAGTGCAAATTATTTGTAAACCTGGGATAGTAGTATATATAGTAGCATTGATTATGAACCATCAAAAGAAAAATAATTATCGTGAAGCCGTACATTGAAATAAATTAATACACTCAAATCACAAACACAACGACCCGTGAAAAACAAATTCAGATTACTTGATAAATTAACTCTCAACGAATAAACTAATAATGAACGGAAACCAATAGATAATGATAATAAAAATAAACAGAATACAATATTATAGAACCAGAAATTATATATACATAAAGTATAAATATATCATATAATCACCTCAACTAGAAAAATATATTACTAATAATATAATTGATCAACTAGAATAAAAAAACCATAATATAGAATAATAATATAGAAATATCCGTTCGGGCGCCGAGAAGGTGACGCAGAGACCAAACATATTACCGGACAACACCATCTTATACAACATTAATGATGGTATCTACCACGGACCATTGCACGAAACGAAAATACATACAGATGCACTTCTTAGGCAAATTATATTCTCAATTTTTAGATATGAAAATCAATGTTAATTCTGAGTCGGAGACAATTAACAACATCAAAATACAAATGCAAAATAACATAATTAACAATATGATTATTATCCAAAATTTCACATAAAGATATTTATATTCAAAATATAAACTATTAACAAATAAGGCGCCGAACCGTCCAAGCTGACACCAACGACTACAGCGCGACAAAGGGTAGTCGTGAAAAAAGCGACAGAAAGAGACCAGAAGCCAAACTCAAATTGAGGAAATAAGGTGACTCGGTAATCCAATCTGTTTATAAAATTCGTGCATTATTTAACCCTGAAACATACGCTCCTGATATTCTATAATTCTCAAATTTATATTTTAATTTTTTACTTGAAAAAGACAGATAATAACAATAATATTTTTAAAGACCATATCACTATAAACATCGTCTTGCAGTTCAGAACTAAAAAAAGTACAATACCAACATGTTAACGAATACAATGCAGATGAAATGAAATCCAAAAGATACTCAAACGATAACAATCAATAATATAGAATATGAAGGTGAGAGTAAAGTACCCGAATCTATCAACAACCTACTATGACCGCACCACAAACAGATTTTATAAGCACACTTATATATATAAAAAAAGAAACTTACTTAATTTTATGTTATTATTACAAAAACGATGATTACAATGTTATACTTAAAGAACCAATATATTAATACAAACTACTTATAAAATAATAAGTATTAACGTTTTATAGTACTATAAGTCTAGTAAATTAATTCCATACCCCGGTCATAAAAATGGAGCCTTCAAACCCTAATACGATACAAAATTAATTCGAGAGAAAAGACCACAGATATAGGTGCGAGTCCCCGATTCCACACCCCACGAGAAACCCAATCAATTTTTACGAGCAAAGGGTGATGATGGGGTGAGGAAATCGAGAGACCCTAAGTATAGAGCCCCGGTTTTTATGCCACAAAAAAAATGTACTAGTACTATGAGATATAAAATCAAAAATAACACTATGCCAGTTTAAAGCTATAAAATACATCTAGCTTGAATAATCCAACTGAAAAATAACTATTTAAAATCGATCCACTAATTTTTTACTATTTAAATATATAGAAAGTTATAAAAAAAAATTCACATATTTATACATAAAGTTGAAGTTCATATTAGAAGGACGATAACTTTTTGCTCGTTAAATCTAAACATAATATATATATTTAAAAAATAATAAAAAACTTTACAAACAAAAATAAAATATGATCTAAATAAAACTTATGTATTAAGAGTCTATAGACTACCGCAGTAGGCTATAAAGATAATAACATAATGAGCAGAAATTTATATTTCTATTTTTTTAATTTTAATTATTTATTATTTTATTTTAAGAGAGTGGATAGTAAAAACACGAAATTAACACCCCTTCCTATAGAGAGGCAGGGCCCGCAAAAGCAGTCACCCGCACCCAGAGCGCTGAATTAATATAAAATATAATGATAAATTAAGCGGCAGGTACTGGGGGTGATCATAAAATGAGACCAAACTAATTAGAGAGTATAATAACTTTGTATCTACCCAAACTTTTATCCTCCTAAATACACTATTTCTGAAATGTTTATTTTTCTAGAAATTTCGTTATAAGGCCATATATAGTTAGGTATATAAAACAACAATCAAAAATTAAAGAAAATAAATAAAATATTTCTTTACAAAAAGAAAAAAAATGTCGAAAAAAAATCGCTGAAATAAAAAGCTCATTATTAGCAGAGAAAATATTCTGACTTCTATGGAAGGAACATAGTGAAATCAAGACCAACCATATGAGATTGGGATGAGAATCGGCAGACTAAACTGTATTAAATACCTCATTATATATTTACATTTAATTATAAATTTCAATTTTATATATATAATTATTTAATCATCAATAGAAAGATTGCAATATTATAATTATACATTATGATGAATTTGATTATAATAAATAAGTATAATGTAAAAAATAGTTCTAATATATGATAACTATAATAAACCAATAAAGATTAACACAAGATAAAGGTCATAGAGAGCTCTAAGAATCCACCCTCTCATGCTCAATAATATTAGTCGACCAGACTTTCACAAACAAACACAAAGTAGAGATATCGAATATTGTTAATATTAAAACCACTTCATAGAAAATAGAGGAAACCCTTTTATACAAAATAAATAATAGAAGTTATATTTATATAGACTGAATTAATATAAATCACAGCTCCACAGATACGGTAAAAAATTATTGGTATTAGTTCTTTCTCTTGTTCATCAAATTTATTTATATAAGAGTGCGGGTGAATCAGGAACCAAGATAGGTAAGAATACCACACGATGAGTGATTGAGCCTGACTAATAAAAATAATTACTGTTATTTCAAACAAAAGAATTATCTTTGCCATAGAGTTTAATATTAGCTGACAATTACATCAAGGTATATAGTTTTATTGCACTTTATGAATAAAAAAAACTAAATTATAAAAAAAAATCCAGATCAAATTTATTTTCAATATTATATAACAAATTAGTTAAATAAAAACTATTTAAAAAAGTAGAGTAAAATTATATTTAAGTTGGTTTTAGGCATAAATTTATTATATTTTTTAAAAATAAAAAAAAAGATGCTTATAAAAGTATTTTTAAAGAAATCATCTAAAAATAATTAAACTTGCTGATAAGTCATCTATAATATATTTCATAATTTTAATTAGAATTACAATTTTTTCTTTATTATTAATTACTTTTTATAGTAATTAAATTTAAGGTGATGGACCTAAATATACACCCATATAAATAAAGCCAGGCCCATCTCAACACCTCATTACGAAACCTGACAATGAGACAGAAAAGATAATAAATAAAGAAATTATAGATATAATATATATGAGAAAAAGATATATAAAATAAATAATAATTAGTAAATTTTGGATACATAATATAAGTATAATATAATATATAATTAAATATAATAAGTATAGTATATTATTAATATAGAAATAAATATAAAATATAATAATAAATAAAGATAATAAAATAAGATATATAATAATATATAATAAGAATCATAATAATATATACTATATAAATTAATATTAATTATAAATTTATGGACATTAGTAAGAACAGTTTTTAAAAATTTTGACAAATCTATAGAGTAAATTATCATAAATAGAGGAAAGAGAATGAAGAGTATAAAATAATAATTAAAGATATTAAAAACAACCAAATATTATATATATAGATTTTCTTACAAAATATAATTATTTTCTAAGAAAATCATAAAATCTTAAAAACTAAAATATACCTAGCCAAACTAAATAAATAAGTAAAAATACAAGTAAATAGATGCCAATGATTAACGGGCACTGACCTACTGACCCTATCCTATTCCAAAAATATAAATATGAACAATTAAGAGAGATAAATCATAACCGTATATACCCATAACAGCATTAGAGAAGAAACTATATAAATATATAAGCTAAAAAAATAAAAAAAAATTAATCTACACAAAAGAAAATGTGTTGTTGGCAAACAATGAGTTAAGAATGATGTCTAATATAACAAATAAGAATAACCAAAGAAAAACAAAAAATCTCACTAATCTGTATATCAGATAAACTCCTGACAAAACCACCCCACAAGAGACAAATGCTACAGTTATAATCACGACACTAAACATAAGCTGCGTATACTAGAGGGTATTAGGCTAATATGTAAACACGTAGACCACCTAGTTCCTAATAATAGGTATACAATTAAATAAATGAAACTATTGAAATAGGTAGAATCACAATAAAAATTAATAGATATTAAAAATGTTATATAAAAACTAACAGTTAGAACTAGGCAAGAGATAAATATGTTTAATTATAAAAATATCACTTAAATACAATTCTAATTAATTAATTGATAGATATAAAAATGGTAAAGAGTCAAAAAAAAAAGACACAAATAGTCATCATAAATACTGAATGTCAGAAAAATAGTATAAATTATAATAAAGAAAGAAAAAAAAGAAAAGAAAAAAAATAATAAGAATAAAAACAAAGTTATAAAGAAAAAAAAAAAATACACCAGTAAAGTAAAACAGAAAAAGAATAAAAAAGAACTACACACATACTACACATATGAAACGTATAAGTATACCACAGTAAATTGATTAATATCTAAAATAATATAATTAAGTTATACACTAATGACTACAATTACTAGCTACTATACCTACTGATTTACATTCACAAACGTAATATACATCTTGAGTTAATTAAACAAAAGAACACAATCGAACAGAAGTAACTAAAGGATAAAATAAAACTATACGAAAAAAAATAAAGCAAAAATTAATAATAGAAATATCTAGAGAGTAACGAGTTTAGCATATATTTAAGAAATCATATAAGAAAACAACAGATGCTACGAATTGTAACTATTTAATGTATCCGAAATTTAGCCATAAAAGTTGACCAGCTCCAAGTTAGTATATATTGAGGAATTTATATATATATGAGAAATATATTTATTACTGAACATAAAATAGATCAGAATACAAAAAATGAAGTCAAAATGTTAAAAATATAATTATAATATTGTTTAGATAGAGAAGAATTTTATGTTTTAAAATGTATACTAGTTATATAATAAAACATTTAGCCAAGAAAAGATATGAAATTGAAAATATCCAACAAAATATTGTAATAATTATTTTTTATCAATAATTAAAATCAAAGGCACAGTGCTATGACCTTATATAATACTTTCTATTATGATAAACAAAAAAACAGGAAAGCGATTTACTAAAACATTTACTAATCCACTTAATTTCCTAAACAACAAGCAAGTCTGTTTCATCCATATCTCCATTAAAAATAAATAGTTTTATTTTTTATTTATCTAAGTGCTTTATTAATGAATGCTAACTTTACTTACGCTATAGGAAGGATTTTCTTTAACTAATTCATAATTGAGATTTTTAAGATAGATATTAAGCATAACTGTGCTGTTAGTAGACCTGAAACAGAGAAACAAAAATAATTAACTAAAATTTAAAAATATAATGTCTATTTTTGTAAAAATGAGTGAAGAATTTATTTGAGCATTATCTTTTTTTTTTATTTATTTTTTTTTTTTTTTTTTATTTTTAAAACATCAGATGGTGACATAAATTCAAATGATATCCATATAGCATAGAAAAATAATATAAAATTATTTTTCTTCCATAAACTTGATAATTATAAAAAACATTTCTCACTTCCCCTAATAAAGAATTAATAAACTATCGGATCCTAAAATGAATAAATCTTTAATTTATTAAATTCCATAACAATATC
>JABUQX010071750.1:0-20000 GCA_015478945.1 Trachelipus rathkii | reverse complement strand
CGGGCCCAAAAAGAAAAAAATAAAAGGGAAATTATTCTATTTTTTTTCGGGTATGGGTCATATATGTGTCGTAGTGGAGGTATAGATGTACTAATACCCATATATATTATTATTTTTTTAGAAATTTAGCTAAATTCAGATCAACATCAATCATTAATTCAAAAGGGTATATAGTGTTAATTTTTATATAACCTTATATTATTTTATATTTATAATTAATATTATATATAATAATTATTATTATATTTATTATAGTGATATAGGTATATTACCTATATTACTAGAGAGATATCATTAAAACAACAACCATCCCCCCGCCTACCTAATTATATATACCTACTATAAACTACGAAATGTTAAAATTATAATCTATTTATATCCTATAATTGAATTTAGGTGCTTTATTATTAACCGATTTTATTGATTAGCCCCCCCCCCCTACATAAATACGTGAAGAGACGTGACATATACAACTCTAAAGGTATAAAAATAAACAGTACTCGAGAAGCAACCGAGAAAGTGAGCTCACAAGTAGCCTATCCCTATATACCCTGAGCCCCGCCACCGTCATCACAATTATAATTATCCCATCCATTACTACTACAATAAATAATTTCCTATAAAACACAAAATAATCGTTAACCCAAAAATAATATTTTCTTACTATTTCCTTAAACACAATTAAAATATTATGCTACTAAAATAAATACAATATATAGATAAGTTATCCATCCAGTATATTATATTAGTTAAAAAAAATAATATAATATAAATTATTCCTCTAGGATAGCTTTGTTTTTAAAATATAAAAGCCCCATAAAACTTAATTAATAAACTTATAGGCATTCAGACACTATTTGGCTTTATTATTGTTGCCAATTTTATCTCTAATATTTCTTACAAAGCGCTAAATAACCTACAAAAAAATAAAAACTATGGGGGTAGGGTGATATTTTAAAATATTATACCTATATGTAGAAATGCTAAATAATAATATAAATATAATAAACTCACTATACTATATATTTTTATTCCCCCTCAGCGTGAGTAAAGAAAAAAAGACCCGTATATTATAGGTTACCTTATTTCAATAGTATATTAAATTATATAATATATATATTTGTATTTCTATGTAGTGAGTATTCATTAATCTCGTCCCTTATACCGCTTCATATAATTATTATACATAATTATATTTAAATATAATATAATACAAAAGAATATCACTCACCCCTACTCCCCCACCTATCACTACTATTATTCGTTATATTTTATCATAAATATATTATAAATAAATATATATAAAAATAATAAAACCGCCCCTACCCCCTAAAAATAATATTACCTACCTATACCTAATTACCCCTCATAAATATAAAATCTCACCGTGATTCCTTATATTTATTAGTCTCTGTTGTTTCATTGGAACCGGCCTCCTACTTACCCTCACCGCTATCTATAATAATATACCGGGTATAGGCGTGAGTTCCTACCTATAAATATTTATTTTTTATGCCCTTTTTCTACATAAACCCTACCTACCCTCATATTAATAAATCCCCAATCTATTTTTTACCTATGTTATTATTCTCATCACCTTATTATTTATTTTATCTCACCACCTATATTACAACCCCCCGACCCCCCTAATGACTCACCCCCCTACCTCCCACCCTAAAATAAAACCCCTACTCACCCTCACACCTCCCTCCACCCCACCCCTACGCTCCATAAATATACCTACTTACCACACCCTACCCTAATATTACCCCCTTTTATATATCTAAATAGGGGGTAGGGTGGATATAGAAAATATAGGGTATAATTTGAAACATTGGAAAGCATTTGATGGTAGGGATGAGGCGGTTTATTTCCTCCACATAATTCCCTGTCCTGCGGCGCAGCATCCTTAACCCTTGGTGGCGCAGAATATAACTATCTCCTGCAAAACTGCCTCCGCCTCCGCTCCATATCCGATGTTTTATGCATAAACCCTATGGCCTTATTCTTGAAAGCAGAGCTGATACATATTATTGACAAGAATTGATGAAAGGTCAGTGTCTGCGGATAGTCATAGTCCCTGCAAATCTTTTTTTATTTAAAACCAATTAAAATAATGCAAACGAATTTTTCCGCGGATGCGATAGTCCAATCATAATGTTCTCAACATCTAGTATCACATTACCCTTGATTCACCCCAACTAAAGCTTGGGCAAAAAATTTAAATTTTAAAATTTTATTTCGCATAAAATTTATAATTTGGAAAGCAAAATATTATTTGTATTATCTCGGCCAGCTCTTCAAAGATTAATATTTCCTATACGCTGATATGGTTGGATCTGTCTTTTCATGCAAAACCCCAAGAATGCACACCCCCTCGGAAGTAGTAATAGTTATATAGTACGGGTAGGTATGAGCGGTATGAAGGGTAGGTATAGTAGGGAGTATAGTATATATAGTATAGTTGATTAGGGGGTGTATATGTTGTAGGCGTAATGGAGAAGTAATGACGGGAGGTCATAATAATGCTGATATATGAGTAGGGTACTATACCCCCCTCACTTCACCTCAGCTACCTTACTATCACCCCCCCCAATATATAGATATATATGATATACAATATAAGGTATATTTAATATAAATTATATTTATTACCAAAAAAGTACATAACTACCTCAAAAAACCTTATAAATATATTATAGTATATGAATAAATACGAGTAAGCAGATCCAGCTATCAGTGAAGTCTCCATAGACTCTCAGGTATGCTATTCCTGTTATATTATGGTATAACTATTATAATATAAAAATAATATATAAAAATGGCATGTAGCAGACTAGTTAACTTAGCCAAATATAAAAATAATTGTTCATTTTCTATAATTAATCAAGGTTTCATCAATTATACTCACCCTCACTAAATAAAACCCCTCCCCTCATACTACCCCTCATTTCGAATACATTTTTTAGGAGTACATGAATTAAAAATTCCAATAAAGCGGACTCATTTTATAATATATATATTAGCATTATTTACCTAATATAAAGTACCATTATTTATCACGGTTTGGCAAAACTCATTTTTACTAGAGATTTAGATTGTCCTATATAGAACTCCATAAATTCAATTACTTGATTTTAAATGATATGAAGGAGATGGTAAGAAACTTTTTAATTAATAAGAGACTATTGAGTTAAAAAATAGATTCACGCTAAAACAATATAGTAAGTTAAAAATTTAAACTCTCAAATTAAGCATACTATAATTAAATTTATAACAATTTAAAAATATAATAATTTAGCCCACAAAAGATGAAACTGGCAAGCAACCACTCTCTAGCTTCGAGAGCATAGACTAAGTATAGTCACTACGTTTTCTAATAGCAAGAGAGTGTTATTACCATAAAATTTTAAAGCAATGATTCACGTAGTTCCCTGTCGTAAATATACGTAGAATTTGAATTACGTATCAATTGCCTTAAGGTGGGGAACAGCCCTCCCTCTCAGTAAACATTTTTTTTATCTTTTGAAATGTCAGTCTTGGGTAAAACATGCTTACAGCAACTATTGTTTTTAGTTTGTTCTAAAGTATCCTCCTCTCGTGAAGATTTTTAATTTATGACTATAATGAATTTAATAAATTATATTACTTTTAGTTGATGTTTGGGTGGTGCAGGAGAAGTATTGGTTGCAGGTATTGTGCGGAAGATAATATATAGAGGAATAGGTATATTCGGCGCACTTTAGACTCTGATGTACAGCTTACTAACGCCCTGCAATACCGAATTAGTTATTATCATATTGCAAATACCTGTTTGTGTGCTGTCGAGATTCTAGTTCTTTTCAAAATCAATTTGTCATCGTCCAATAATATGAGTCAGAAACATATATATTGCCAAGCAAAGGGGACACGGTTCTAAAACCACAGGGCGCCTGACTTTTTATATTACGCGATTTTTAGGGGGACGAAAGCAGCTTTTTAACTTAGTAATATATCATGGAAAAGGAAACACCAATTTATTAACAATTTATTGCCCAGGAAATAATATTTGTTAATGTGACCCAACCGAAGAAGATCCAACATATTGCACCAGGGATTACTTAACGGGCTCTACAAAAGAGAACTAGTAGGCTTATATCTTTATAAGATAGTCAACTAACGCGAGGGGAGAGGGAGGGAGGTAATAGAGAGGCTTTAATTGTGCGCGTGGGTGCTGACATTATGTCTTTATTGCATAGCATAGTGGAATAGAGGAGGTAGTGTTGTAAATTTTTAATTTTGTTTTATATATAATAAATTATTCTGTGTGATGCCTCACCTCCCTCCTTCATGCTTTCATCTCCTATATTATAAATAACGCAAGAAACAAAGAAGCATGTCACTTTTAGCATATCCTATTAATTACGCTCAGACCCGCCTCACCACCAAGAAAAAGAGGTTGAAGGAGTGGCCTATTAATTTTTTTTGAATAAAGTTTAAATGTCTTACTCCTTTGCGCGAAATAAATAAACTTAACTGCGCTTTATTACTACGTCAAATTGTAAATATAGATGAGGAGCTCTCCTATTAGTGATATGATAAATAATGTAATATTCTGTGCGCTGTGTGAGACACAAAGCGAAGAGTATGTGATGATACACGCGCCCCGATGTAACACAGCACAAAAGGAAAGCGAATTAAATAAATAGTATTAGAGAAAATTTACTGCATAATTAATTTATCCAATCATACTCTCTCACTCAAATCACCATGACAAACAGAAAAATGTTTAAATTCATGTCTATGTACTATATAAATATATCATCGTATGATTACTGTGGGGTAGAGAAGAGAACACCCACACAAGACAGACGAGTTTGAGTTTAAAATAGACTTCATTCAAATATTTTATTATATATGCTTTATTATTTATTTAATTTTATCTAATACATCTTTTTTAAGTAAAAATCTATTAATATAATTTTTATATCTAATAAAATATATAAATAACAAAAAAAAAAAAATACAACACACACAAACAAACATTCTTCTCTTGCTCCTAACACCATTCCTAATGGAAACAAAACTACTTTCTCTTGACAACATAGGTCTGAAAAGGACATGAGGAAAGCATAAGAGTGGCCCGAACATTTAATTGCGGCAATTTAATATTTATTGTATTCATTACCTTTTTATTCCCATTATAAATAAACACATATTGAGAGAGATATGAATTTTAATGAAATTAAATTTAGAATTTTAAATATGTTTTAAAATTAAAAATGTTTTTTATATTATTACAAAGTTGTATACCCTCTCTGCCATGCATGCTTATACCCCAATACCCTAACCTTTTATGTTATTAATATTTGATCTTATTAATAAATTAATAGACTATATAATATTAAATGAATAATACTTTTATAGTTGATTTTTATTTTTCATTTTATGTTTCTAATATTAATATAAGCCTTTTAATTTTTATTTTACCCATTATAAATAAAAATAACCCATAAATAAATATATTGATATATTTATATGTATATACCAGACATTTCCCTTATTATTTATTATTATAGTAATTAGAACTTTATTATATATCACAGTTTATTTTTAACTTTTGTTTATAGTATCCATATTATGATTGTAAATTCCTATTTTTGTTTTATAATTCATTTATATATTTATTAATTAATTTATTTTTTTTATATCTATCAGTTATTCGACAATTGTATTATATTTCAATATTATTGTGTAGGGCGGGGTGCAACTTATTTTTATAATTGATATTTTTTATATGTGATTATAGTTTATAATTATAGTTTATTTATTATATTATAATTATTATTATTTAATTTAGTGTATTTTATATTTATATTTTTTATGGTTATTATTATATATTTATAGATTATACCTACCTCTCCCCCAAATAATATAGAGCCCCTACCTCCCCTATATATATATCCCACCCTACACACTTTATTATTTTATATTTATTTGATATATAAATAATAAATAGATAATCAAGGAAAATATGCTATTTACAGTAAAATATAGACAATTAATATTAATAGTAACCATACTCGCACCTTCTCACCTGAGCTCACCTATACCTACATTCGACTACCTATCCCCGCCAACTTTCCACGTACTAATATTTATCAGTAATATAAATATAACTTAGATATATCCTACTTTATTATCCTATACTCCTATATATATGCTACTAATATTACTATTTTATAAAAATATCAAAATACCTCTTAATGTGAAGAATGCTTTCTGTTGACCTATTTCTATTGTGATATATTATCACCTTACATGATCCCCTAAAATAACTTTATAAAACTCCCTATCCTCATTCTACCTAACGGTATAAAATTATTTTATGACTTTATACACCTACCTATTCCTCCACCCCATCACCTAATATTGTAAAGTCTAAACTTACATACTTGCACAGCTAGTGAATGTTCACTTTAAACTATGTATATCAACTATTAAATTATATAGTGATATTAGGTGAAATTACTCACTAAATCCCCTCACCTTACTATAATCTTAATTCTTTCCTATAATAACTTCACTATCCATACAAATTTCATAATAATACACCACTACTTAACAATTTTCCCCTGGAATCCTCAATACCTTCATTTTCTCATACCACTATAAAGAAATATTATATATAGTTTTGAATAACACATTTAGTACAAAGGGCAAATAATTATAAGGATTATTCTTCCCATATTGAATTTTTTCACCAACCCTACCACCCCCCTACCATATAATAATATACTCTCCCCCACTATAACCTACCTACTATTATATTAATTATATATTATTATTAATATGTATAATATGTACAACACCCCTAACCCCCTACACCTACTCCAAAAATTATAATAATATAATAATATTTATATATATTAAATATATTTATTCACCAATATAATATTATCATATTGTTTACAAATACCATAACCCTAATATACACCCTCACTCCTTCACCTACTTCCCTTATATTTACTAAGACTAATATATATTATATAGTAAGTGTATATATATATATGAGTATAGGGTAAATCTGCTTTGAATAGTGATAGGTAATATATTAAATAACTCATATATATATAATAAGAAATAATAACCATATTATACTAAACACCTACTATCATACATATAATAATCCAATAATTCCTACTCCACCAACCCCCCCATATATATAATGTGGTGGGTTGACCATCTGCCACCTACTATTTATGTAAAGAATATTATTTACTTCCGTCTGCGACATAGACCACCCTTATCTCCTCAGTTCCCCCCCCAAAATCCCCGACACCCCACTAGTTGTTTTAATTTATCTCATCTGATCTTTCATTCTTTTAAAAATAATTTTACACTTACTAAAAGTAAATAAAATAATTTTTTTATTAGATCAGAAGGATACACTACACATAAGGTATATTAAAGGGAAAAATTGTACTAATACCACTTCACCACATCAACCCTCGCTCCACTGAGATCCAGATTTATTTGTTCAGCTTTTTTTCCTGGAGGGGAAGTGTCGCGAAGAGCACACCACCTCTACCAAACCAATTATAATATACCTTATATACAAGTAATCAAGTATGTTCCTATAAAGGCTAAATTGATAACGCTTACGCCCGCACATAAACCTCACTTACTTAATCGACTCACAAGGATGCCTGTGTCTTACCTTCGCGTTACTCATAGTACACCTTCTTCCGTTTGACCTGACGATGTTGGTCTTTTGTTTTCATTTATACATGAAAATTTCTTTTAATATACGTAATACTCCGCCCCAATGATATTGCTAGAGCTTGCCAGCTGACCCCAATTGCAACCTAATTGACCGCTCTCAGCTATAGTATCCCAATATGGTAATTATTTTCTATATATAACGAATTACTAGACAAAACTCTATATAGTTAGAGGAGGTGATAGGTACTAGGGTATAATAGGTTATATAGGTAGTATAGTTATAATAATCCTTCCTCACCTATAAACTTTCCGTTACTATGTATCGATAGATGTGGTCAAACATTCTAGATATAGGTTTATAGTATAAATAATAAAAGGTGTTTAAATATAGTTAATTCTGTTGTTCAGGTGTTTAAAAGTAATTATTATCTTGTTAAAATATACTATAGCCCATTCAATGTAGAGGGGAAGTGCCCATAAGTAATAAACCCACACATACCCAAACTATATCCCCGCCCCTACCTACCTCAAAAACCCGCTCGATATATCATTATATTATTAAATCCATACTACTATACCCCTACCCTCTATACATACCCACATCTGATCCACTCCTCTACCACTATATAAATCTTACAGTATAACATACCTATATGTTATAGTTGTGATGCGGCCCCTACTCAATTATAGGTATCCATTGAGACTATAGTGAGGGGTATGATATAGTATACCTATTATTACCTACCTATAATTATAAAATAAATACCATAATAATTCATATGAGTACGTTCATATATATCCGAATCTATATATATAAATACTGATGAGGCGGGTTATATGTGGGTGGGCGCCGTGGGTTGGGCCCCGGGGGGTAGGTCCACTATCATAAATAAGTAAATATTATATCTAGCGGGTTCTTATAGCTTCCTGATATCTTAAAAAGATAATATTTTCGCATAAATTGAAATAATATCGAATAAATTTTTAAAAAAAATATCACTCATCGCTTCTGCCCATTCAGCACTTAATATAGCCTAAGAGAATATTAAATCCGCCTTAATCATACTACTTTGATTAGGTTAAATACTATTATTCTGCATTATTTCTCTCGCAATCATTCAATTATATTATTACCGGCTTTATTTAACATAATTTCGTGACCCTACTCCTCATCACCACTCATCCCCTCATTATTATTAATTTTATTTTCCCATCCATCTAGACTAAATTTATATAAGTGAGTAATTTTTTTTCCAATTATAATAATGTAATTATTATATTATTCCAATTATACTTCTGGTATAAAAATAATAAAATATTTATATAATAAATATAATTATAGTTAATATGAAAATAAATCCGAACAAATTAGATATATATTACATATAGCTACAAAAATAAAAAAATAACTATTATATATATACTTTATTACCTATCTTACCCCCAAATACACTTTATTTTTGTCTTATTATAATAATTAATTTATACTACTACTACCCTTTTATTGTTAATTCATATAATAATTACTAACGCTAATACTATAATATACTAACTATTATATTCCTCCTACCGCCCTACACAATAACTCAATCACATAATACCTACTATTACCTACTCACTAACCTCCAGAATTAGGCCGTAAATGGCACTATAGGGGTTAGAGTATTAAAAAAACGGTTATGCTACACTATATAACAGATTTATTATCATATCTACGCATTCTGCGGAATCAGGGGCAAATTTCAGTATTACACGTGACTCAAAAAAATACCACTTATAACACATACAAACTATTATATAAATATACAAAATCAAATAATAAATTAATACATCACACAGCTTTGCAGCGGATGTACGATGCTTGTCTTAAGTTATTCACGTTTTCTCTCTGTCAGCTGTGGAGACTCATACAGATATTAATATTGCTGCCGACAGAAAGTAATAAACTGCTTATGCAATGGAAGGGGCCATACACTGTATATACGGTTTAATAACTAAGACCTAAAACTCAATTACTATATTTTTATACCTTCCACCTAATATATTATATATGATATTATTGATATATTTATATTTATAAATTAAGGATAAAATTATTGTATCCTACTATTTTACTATTTACTCCATACTAAAAGTATTATTTATTACTACCCTACTAAATAAACTATTTCTTTGACCTACCCTATCATACCCTTTTTTATACCTCACCCCTTTATATTATTATATTTATTTTATAATATAAATTTTATTTACGATCTCCTACAGTTTCTCCGTGTCATGAGCGAACGCTGTTATTTTTTTTTTAAACCTTTATCTCTGCGAGGCTACGTTAGCACTCTTATTATCTTTTATATATCAATTTCTTATCTACAAAATTTATCCCCTTTATAATAATCGAGGTAGTATAGTTTATAATATAAACTAATATAACATTTATAAATAAACCCTATAAATAAATATATATAATAAAACCTCACACCCCCAAACAAACATTTCAATATCTCACCCCCCCTATTATAAAAAATTATTAATAATATATTAGGTGAGCAATATATATATAATTTTGAAATTATATAATAATATATATTGCTGTGATCACCCTACACATAAACCTTAATAAGATAGTTTCATGCATTAGTCTCATTATGCTCGTAAAAGTTGCACAAAAAAGAATTAAAGTCATTTCAAAATACTTAACTAATATATTATTATTTATACCCATAATAATAAATAAATACTCTTACATAACTAAACCACCCACCCCTACTTCCCCACCCCATCTCATACACCACCTACCTAATTACCACTAATATCTATAATATATCTATTCCCCCCCTATAATACACCCTCACACTCACTGGGTATTAGCGGAGGATCCTCACTCACCCTTATATAATATATATTAATATATATATTCTATTATATTTTTAGTAAATAATATTTATTAAATTATATATTATTTGTAATAAAAATAATTATTATTATAATCCATATTATATAAAATTTAATTATTAAATAAATAATAAATTGCGATGCGCTTTTGGTGCTTTGCGGTACTGAAAATTGCTTTAATTTGTCAACTTTATCACAAAGTATATCTTATTGTACAGTTAGTATAAAAAATGATATATGAATATATAAAATTAAGAGTGGGCAACAGGATATTAAAAGGCCTTACCGTGAAGAGGGAGAGTAGAACTGTACATTGAAAAAAGGAGAGATTACAAAGTTAGATGAAATTTTTTATATATGTAAAGCAAAGATAATGTAAAATGAAGATGAGACAGATATGTAAATGAAATTGAAGAGTTATTTGTGAGATGAGCTTTTAAATTATAATAAATAAAAAAAAGTAATGCAAGTATGCGTCGTATATATATGCACAATTTATTCCTAATAATAAACAAGAATCATGCATAATATATCTATTCATGTTTTAGATATAGCTTTCTATAGCTTTTCAGAACTCATATGAGGTTATAACGGTGACTCTTAGGAGTGTTTTTTTCTGGCAGAAAATTTAAAAGGGACATTATTACTCGTCAGTGAGGTGTACTAGAACAATCGACGTGTTTTTGACTTATTTGTGGACGAGTGAATAAATTGACTTACAATAAGTGAATATATAATTAAATTAAGATTTAAATATATTGTAATATTAAATTTTTATAATATAAAATATAATAAATACATCGTTTTATAGTCAACCTTTAATATGTTAAACCACGAGGGTAATTCATAAAAAAAATTTCAACTTTTTTTTCGGTAATTTATAAAATGCTACAAATATTGATCTATAATTTAAAGTATTTAATTGATAATTATTGTTAATTCTTCAAAATGATATTTCTTTTATTTATATTAAAGCCAAAATAAATATTTGAATATTATAAACTAAGTATAAGTTTAATTTTAAATTGAGGATGAGATTAAGACATAAACTAGATTACTATAGGTACGTTAAACTCTCTGGAATAGTTCTGAAGATCTTAATGAAATCTATTTATAAATTTAATTAGTATATTTATATATATTATAAGTATATAAAATAATATTTAATAAGAGAAATAAACTATCAAGGAAGTACGAAAAATTTTAACTTATTCTATATAAAGTAATGTATAGCAAATAAATTAAATGTACCCTTTTAATAAATAACATATTTAAATAATAAAATAATAATAAATAATAATCGTTTAAATTTAAAGAGTTATATTTACATAATTAAAATCATTGAAAGTATATCGTATATCGCCAGTAGATGATTAAACTAATCGGTCTACTCGCAATCAATTAATGTTAACTGTAAATCCAACTCACAGTCAAAGTCCTGCTCTTTCCTTAAACAGCTGTTATTAATTAGATATTCTAATTGCCATAATGCATTATCTTCTGTTCCACTTTAATCTAAAACCACATGATATACACATACTCTCACATAGATGCTATTCATACGTGAATTAATATTCAGTAATACAGACTGCTGGTCTCGGAGTTGGAACTTGCATAGTACTCAAGTTTAACTCAAGTACTCAGAATAAAATAAATAAATTATAATAATTATTTCATAAAAAAATAGAAATTAATTAAATAAAAAACTATGATAGCCTATTATTTTATTATTCCAATTTCACTTTTTTTATATTCAATGTAACTCTTAAGTGTATTTAACCTATTATTTAATTATATATAATTATTAAATAATAAATTATTAATATATATATTATTCATAAATTGTTTTGACTATTACTACTATTAAATTACTAATTTTTAATTTAAATTTATTTATTATATATAATATATTTTATAACTAAATATATTTTATATTATAATTATAAAATAATAAAATATTAAATATAAGATAATATATTAATTAATATATAAAATAAATATAAATAATATATATATAATACAATTAAATAATAATTTAAGATTATTAATATTTGAAATAATAATATTTTTGAAATTTTTAAAGATTCGAGATAACACAATTATATAAAAAAATTAAATAAATATATTATGTTTATAATATATTAAATATTTATATATATTTTTTATATTTTATTAATGTACATTTATGGTACCATTATATTATCCATTAATATAACACAAGTTCTCCAATATCTTATCAATTTTAAATGTCAGCGCGTGAAATTGGGGAAAATGGTTCGTCTCACATATACGGATATCTTGTTTGGCTCCAAAGAGGTTCGCCCTTACCTTAAGCGACAAAAATAATAATAAAGTGTGTACAGAACTCCACAAACTACCACCCGATATACATGCCTATTAATAAACTCATCCCCAATAATAAATAAATTAAAAATATACACATAAATAATTTTCCCAAGCTATATATACTAATACAAGCGGGAATATATTTTATTTACTTCTAATATAAAATAAAAAAAATAAAAATATAATAAATTAATAATGATAGTATAAGTGGATAGGGAAATAACATGGGGAAAAAACGGGATATAAATACTCCCTCTCATTGTATATCGGCGTATTTCCCTCTTTTTGGTAATAGGGGGAAAAATAAATATAATAATAAGTTGGCCAACCAGCTAAACAAAAGTATATGGATAATATATTTATTCTTTATATATAGTCAAAAAACAAAATTTTTTTTTTTTTTTTTGGCCCCTTCTCCCACACCCAAGATAAATCACAAATAATTTACGTATACCTTCTGTGTGGTAGAAACGCAGCTACACCCATATTTCGCCGAGACCACTGTATCTACATTGTGTCATACCTATAGAGAGCTAAAACGTATGTTGTATATGCTCGCGAAAGTTACAACTATTACTCATATTTCATATTTATGAATACAAATTTGAATTGTATATAATTGTTCTATTACTAAGATTTCAGTTACTGACGAAGAAGAACTAGATATATTTTCCTTCGCCACACTCATTAACCTGTCACAGAAAGGGGATATTTCTCTATCCTGCTAGACAATAACATAGCAGGGAAAAGCATTTTTACTAAGACATCTACCAAAAATTTTATATTATAGATTCTAAATTTAACGGTAGGCGCAAACACAAAATAATACACAATATAAAAAGAATACAACTGAAAAATAAAAAAAAACATGAAAATTAGTAGAAATTAGTGAATAACTTACAGAAGAACAATATTACTGGACATATTTAAGCGAAATAAAGGTGTGCCAGGAGAGTCGCATAACCCCAACCACCAACATCTCGGGCCGAATTTTGCTGCTTCCCCTCGTAACTGTATCGTAGAGAGAAAATCAATGAAAGGCGTTATTTATTCGGAAATAAATTATAAAATATAATACAACACGACATTGCCGTGTCTGTCTGAGTACGTTAAGGATGACGAAAATGATAAGGGGAAAAAGAGAGTTCATCACTTCAGGGTGTCGGGAGAGGGGGCTAAGATTTTATTTTTCTTTTATTACAGAAAGGAACCTCCTTTCATAAAAAATTATTTTATTAGAATAAGTAATTATTACTCTTGCGCTGTAACCTTCAAGACAAAACAATAGTGCGCGGAGGGGAATATCCGTATATTATCTTGCCTATAGTTAAAAATATCGAAAACAACACAAAGAATATCAGAAATAAATATATATATAGAGAATTTAAATTATATATTTAACTGATATTTCTCGAGATAATCGAGTATTCTTTTAGTGCTCTACATCTCCTTATATTTCCGTGTAGCCTCGTTTTTTAAACGGAGGCGTTACGTGAGGGTATGATATATACTCAATAATTATACTAACAAATATATTATTATCACCCCAATTGTATTATTATTTATTTCTAGATTTATATATTTACCAGGGTTATGGATATTATAAAGAAAAATTGTTATAGTGAGTTTGAAAGGGGTAGGGGTACTAAATATTTTAATAATTAGCCTAAGGGGATTTTTTTTTTCTTTTTTATACTATTAATTATCTAGTTTGTAGAGTTTTAGCATCTATCTAACTCACAATTTATTTATTTATATTTTTTATACTCGAAGGGGCAAAAAATATAAATAATATACTTATTTATAATAAATAAACACTGAAATTACCTTATTAAGAAACAGGGGGGTAGGGGAGGTATCCTATTTGATATGTGATAAAAATTGTGGGTGAAAAAGGGATATATAATATAATATATATATTAGATCTATATATTATATATCATATATATATTTATTATATTATTATAAATATATATATATATATAAATTATATACCTTATAATAATTAAAAAACTACGCGAATTAATAAGGAGGGACATAAAAATATAAATAAATCAAAAGCTTTTTCTCATAAAAAATAAAAAATTTAGGGGTAAAATAATAATAGGTCTTATAATATTACATTAACATTTTTTATATTATAAGAAGAAGTATAGTGTTACATTAATATATATACTAGTATATATATTATTATATAGTATCTATTCTTATATCTATTTCTATCAAATAACAATAATAACTAGTTATATATTATATAAAGAAATAAAGTATGGATATAGTGAGTAGGGGTAGGATTTTACCAGTAATATTATATTAAAGGCATTATTATTCTTTTATATCACCTCCCTATAACATAGAAGATAAACCCGGATAGGTAGGTATGATACGTATTTTTGTATTTATTATCCTATGGAGCAGTGGTGTCTGTTTTATTCCAGATAATATTTTCGGGGTTGGCTCTAGATCTAACATAATCTGAGATTAATAATTTATATTTTATTTATGAGCTAAATGAGAGATTACTTGAGTTTTTCTAATTTATACCTCTTCCCCTGATTAATATAGGATTTATTATATATAATATAATATATAAAGGTATATAAGAAATATTTTTATGTTTTGGTATTTTGATGTGAGTATAGTATGAGGTCATCAAAATACCTATATCCTCTGTCATACTTAAATTTTAAGTTTAGATAAATGAGGGAAATTTATAAGGGTATTCTAGTATGGGTATATATGTACGTTTTATATTTATATTCTTTATAATAAAAGGAGATAAAAAACAATATTTTATATAATATATTATATATTAAAGTGGACACGATAAATAAAAATGGAATACCCAAAATATTAAATTATTCTATTCACAACGGAGATGAATAGAGGGGGTAGTGAATTATAAATATAAATTATTACTGATTAATTTAGGTTCTTGACACTTTTTTAATATTAGTATAAATATTATTTATATACAGTATGAAGAGAGTGATGAAAAGTCCGACGAATAACAAATCCCAAAAATAGTTCAAACGGATGTAGAGGTAAGGGCATAAGTCCAATGGATACTAATCATCATACAATAGTTAATAGTCCTCGAAGATAAGAAGGATGTCGTTTCAGAAATAAGATCATAAGGCTCGACACAAGGAATATAGACCCAACGGAGTAAAATTGCAAGTATATTGGCTAGCTAGATTTGTAGACGGGGATATTTGGCGCAAATTTGTAGCCTACGAACAAGCAAACTAGTCTAATAGAATACATTATTTGCTGTTTTGGTGACGTATCTGATTGCTGTGCATGCATTTGGGTGGTACAACCATTCCATAAAATCATGATATTCTGCTGACCTAACCAATTTGCACCCAGTTAAACCCAACAAAGGGTAGGGAATATTTTTCTCCACAATAAATGTTTTGGAAGCAAGTATATATATAACATGCATTCAGTTAAACCTGAATAATATCTCTCTCCAATATATATAAGAAAGATAAAAAGATAACTATAAAAGGACTTGCAAGCTTCTAGCAATACAAGAGATATTATACTTAACCCACAATAAGTTAATAACCCTCCACCAATACTATAGGTTTAACTTTTTACACATTATAATAAAAAAAAATATATATACTCTAATACTCTTAGTATTAATAAAACCAAAAAAAAAGAGGTCCCCAATGTATATATCGTATATATATATGTATAACAATATATATATATAAATTAATATAACTATTGTTAAAAACCTACTAATTACCCAAAAGTATAGTATCGATATATAGGGGTGGAGTACATTTTTGAATATATAAATATATATATTAATCTAATAATATATTATAAATATATTTATCAAAAACTATATATATAACTAATAATCCATATATAAAGATAATTCTCCTCAAACCCCTCAATAATTTATTGTTATATATTTTAATATATATATAATATAATTATTATTTATAAATAAGTTAAAATTATAATAAATTAAAATAAATATTAATTATTAATGTAAAATATAATATTAAGAAATTTATTAAATAAATAAATTTCTATTAATAATATTAATTGTCTGTTTAGAATATGTTAATTTTATATATTATAAAATTAATAATTTTCATAAACATTTTCAAATAAGATTTAAATAGTTATTGTTTTTTGAATAAAAATAGAGGTTAGTAAGAAAATAATTAAAGAAACGTGGTGAGAGAGCACATGTATCGGAAAAAATTTAAAAAGTATGGAACACCAATATGGTAGCGCAGCCAGAGTATCAAGAGATGTCATGTAGGCGAGGCTGAGAGATAGAGCATGGAGAAGTAGTATGAATCAAAGACAGCGGAGGGATGAAAGGTGAGGAACGTGCATTGTAAAAAGACCGAGGAGAGAACAAGTAGGAAGGAATATCTGCGACAGTTGAGGAACGAGCGTGGGTGAAGGATCATGTATGAATAAGGGGTGGCGCAAGCGTGAGCTAAAGCAATGTATAAAATTAAGATATATTATAATGATCAGTAATTACTCAAGGGAAAACAAGCAGGAGCCCGGATGTTGTTGGTTATATAGTAATAAGTTATATTATACTATAGTAAGTAACTGAAGTAGGTAGTTTATGCGGTTAATATATTAAATAAAATATATTGAATGAGTAGCCTGAGATAATATAGTATATATATATAGTAGATTAGGCCTATAGAATAATAATAATAAAAAAAATACTCTAAATATAGGGACCTCTAGTAATATAGTAGAAATAACCTTACTTATTATTATCATTAAGACAGATTTACACTTAGTTTGGCCTGCAGTAAGTGTTGGCAGCCCAGAGAGTCAAACACCATGTGTGCATCGAGGAATACTAACACACTAAGTTTCTACTGCCTCGTTTTTGAAGTACCACAGCAACAAAAGACAAACATAACAACGATTCGGTTATGCCAATTTTATGGGGGAGAAACTATACTTAGTGCTCGTCGGGTAATAAATATTATTCCTCCCAAAAAAAAGGAAATAAGAATCAACATACGATGAAATTAGAATATTGGCTTCGATCTGGTCTAATGTTTTCTATAAGTCACAAGAAATAGCAGCGCAATACAAGGTACTCCACCCACACCCACCAGGATCCTCGAGTTGTGTCAGTTTTTTCCTTACTCTGAGGTGCGCAGATGTGGATGATATGACTCGCCTCCTCTCTCCCATTCCTAGATGTAATATTACACTTTATGTCAGCCTTTGTCAATGGTCGGTTTTCCCATACAGCTCATTACTCAAGCGCGTTCGTTGTTTAGTAGCCGTGGTATTGATTAATAACAACATACTAAGGTTTTTCCTAAACGGGCTGCTTCTCTATGCAGTCCACAGGCTATGGGAAACATATCAACGCGAGCTCTCTCGGAATTTTCACATTTGATTACTGCTTCGTCCGGGGAATAACACTCGATAGTAAGAAGAAATCCATACGATGTGTAATATTGTGACGGAGGATTGAGTACATTGTGTCTATAGTTTTTTTCTATAAAGTCTCCTCTGAGCTATTGATTTAATACACCACCACCACGCGAGCGCACTCTCCACCACGCACCACAACCCACCACCAACATTGACCAGTTTAAGTTTAGCTGGTCCTTGTTATGTATTGATGCATGATAATGATGTATTGCTCTTTCGCTTTCCCTAGAGACATTAATCATTCTTTAACAGTCTTGCCCGAATTCGTCCAGAGGCCAGAGTCGGATCAGCACCATGTTTTAGATGGACTAAAGTGTTTTTCCTCCTCTCAGTCCACAGCCACAGCTCAAAGCTCAGGTTACATTGGCCGTGTTTTAGAATACAGGCGTTCTGTCTGTTTGGTTGAATTAAAATAAAAATACAACTAGCATCCTACCGCCTGTGGTAATATGTTACTTTTTTTGGTTAGGTGACTATAGTTGTTTATCGGTTCTTGTTGGAAGAATATATGGTGATGAGAATAATGCGTGGTGTGTATTTTTCTGCGTTGTCTTTATATAAGAAAATGTGTTCTCTTACTGTGTCTTCTTTTCTCACCGCCTCCTCTTAGCGCTCTGGTGCTCTTGTGATTAAAACAACCCTTTCCAATTCCCTGATATTGGTGAAAGGAAAGATTCACACAACAAATGGACTGCCATTGGTATCATCTCTCTCCCGTGTCCAAGTCCTGTGACTAATCCTCTCGTGTTGAGTTTGGGGTGATATGAAGAATACTTAATGTCAATTCTGTGTTGTAAGTTGCTCTCTCTGAATCTCATTTCTTGCACTAAACAAGCTTTCTAATGTCTTCTTGTATTATCCAGATTATTGCTTTACATTGTGCCTCCCTGCGTCGCGGTTACTAATTATCAGTTATCCATATATGCAAGCGTAAATGACGTAGCCCCCAAGTATGGTATTATTGATCTCAACCTCCGCGTGGGTAATAATATTAATATATATAGCTATATTTATATATACGATGATGGATAGATATATATATAATATATATTATGTATATAGCTAAAGAATATTATATAGTAGGTGTATATATACTATAAAAATAATAAATGTTATAATAATATAATTTTCTATCCTTCATATAACTTTTGTTCGAAATATATATACATAAAAAAGTGCGTATAAAAAAAAAAATACGTATATATATAGGTATAAGTTTAGCTAAGCGAGAGGGGGCAAAAGTTCATACTATTTAATGTGATTAGTAGTACGGTATAGTGATACTCTATGATTTGCCTAATAACATCACTCATACAGTAGGTAGGTAGTAGCCCGGTGGGCTTATTTGTTGTTTTCTATTATTTTTTTGAGTTTGGGAGGGGCCGGGAAAAAAAAACCTTTAAACCCCTACACATAAAACCATATAGTTCATATGGGCTGGCCAAGCTATCAATAATTTGCTGTAATTCGTGATTCTATAGCCAATTCCCATAGGGGGGTATATTTATAATGATTAATTAATCACCACTGTGGTGTGGTAAAATTTTCTTTTTGAGAGAAAATAGGGTATTAAATAAAACAAATATATACCTCTATCTAAACCCTAA
>JABUQX010071749.1:0-21556 GCA_015478945.1 Trachelipus rathkii | reverse complement strand
TGCTCTAGCCTGATGCATAAAAGGGAAATAAGCACACCCATACTAAAAAATCTCAATTCATTTGAGAGAGAGAAAAGAAAAAAGTTTGAACAGCTCTGGTCTTGCTCGGCTGGCTCCTTAAAAAAGTTCATCAATTTTTTTTTGGTCTATGCTAAAGGTTTAAGTAATTTTTTCTATGAAAGCAGTAACTCTCAGTGTTTTTTTCACGTTCTTTTAATATCCAGGATGATCGTCTTTCCTTCAAGACAGGAGGATCCTCCTCATCCGATTGACAGTAACATGCAAAAAAGGCCTTAAATAGATGCTTCAAGCGCCTTACTTGTAATAGCTCCCGTTTTTTTTGAAGGTAAGAGAAGTTTTGCTATAGGCATATTATTTTTAATCTTTAATAATTTTTTTTGCTTCCTTTACCTCTCCCATAATTGAGGTTTATTTAATTTAAAAAATACGTTTACTCATACTAACTACCCATCAATTTGCCTTAAATATAGAAAGATGTTTATACTGAAGCATGACTGTGAAGTTACACGGAACAACCTCTTTCTACATTAAATAATCAAAATCTTCCCAATATTAGATTTTCGAAGTAACTAGGAACTTTGATTTTGAAAATCCATAATTAGCAACTTAATAAATACTCAGGTATTTAGAAGCTCAGGAATATGATTGTACTTAAACTAAATATTATTGATTATATTACTTATTTAGGCGCATTATATATGCATATAGGGAACTGGTAAACGAACAGATAGCATGTAACATTCACTATCTCTTAAAGCGTATATAAGTGAAACTCATGAGTTCAGTCAGAGAGGTTGTTTTTTGCGCGCCAGTAATATCATAATAAAAATAGTAGATATTTTAGTTCTGACTTCCATTTATTACTAATAAACCATACAAACTGGACAAGAAGTAGAACCAGATTTTGTTTGCTGTCTACCACACACACAGCACAACATTCATTCGTGGCCGAGGTGCGTGAGCGAGAGGGAGTCTTGAAGCTAATGTCATAAACATTAACGCAACGAAAGTATCCCAGAAATAAATGAGCAGCGAAATATAGTAAAGAAAATTAAAGATACCTACAAATTATCGAAAAGTTCCTACGTTATTAAAGCAACGCATCGCTAGAGCACTCTCTCTACAGTTTATAAGATTTGCAATACCTTTCCTTCTTCTCAGATGTATCACTGGCCGCACGATCCATGGATAGTATTTTATCTCTCACTGACGGCTAGTGTAGTGTGAGTGAGCTGGTAGAGTGCTAGTCGCACAATTGGCCTTGTGGCTTCTTGAATGATGCCATGACTGCAATCAAAAGGAAACAAAAAAAAAAAAAACACTGAAGAGGGCGGTGACTGTATTGTTGGCATCTCACTAGAACTGACAAAGTTTAAATAATCATATGTTTTGGTCTATTTAATGTCATTTCCTTAATAAAAAGAGCATAAAATAATTTGTTTCCTTCTATCACGATATGATTCATACTCCTAGAGAACAATAATAGCAAAAATAAGAAAGATGGCTCTCTGTATCAAGATAGCTTACAATTCATAGATAGTATACAAAAACGAATTACTTTTTAGCCATATATGGGTACATTCATAATTCCAACAATAAATTAGTTAGAACAACGTAGTCCAAGCATTTATTTATATCGATCCCTTCTGTTTCGTTCTTTCAGATAAGAAATAATGTATTGAGCTTTTTCACACACAAGAGAAAGATTGCCTGCTATTTTCTTCACTTTAACAATAATTAAAGATGAGGGTGCTAAAGCCTTGAAGAAAAACGAGGTCGAGATATAATCTTTTTGGGTAAATATAGAATAAGTATGTGGACTATTTTTACGATACTTGTTTGATGTACTTGGATCCGTGGTCAAGTTACAATTTCAGAATTTTTATTGAATTTTGGATGAATTTCGCTAAGAAAGCCCCAAAAAGTAGTTAGATGTGAGTCACGTTTTGGGAGTGGTCGGGTTTTTTTCTCAAAAAGTATAATAGAAAGGTATTCCTTCAAACTTGAGTAATATGTTTCTATGTATTGTGCTACAAGCTCATACATCGCGAAATTATTACAGTTCGACTTAGGATGTATAATATGGGGTACCTTCACCCCGAGAGCGTAGCTCCAAATATCGCTTACGCCCCTTGTTGCGGCTTCTCGAGCGAGCGGAAAGATTAGGTACTTAGATGAGTTATATTTGAGATTGATGACGTAAATCTTCGTACGTAGAACGAGATTACGTACCGCTGCGTCCCCCCCCCTTTAATTGATCGTAGAAGTCTGAAATTTGGATAGCGAATCGATTCCCGAAGGGAATCGGATTCTGAGTCGAAACGATTCCTGTAAGGAATACTAAATAATCAGAAGTTTTAACTTCCGGCTCCGGCTCCGGCTCAGTCTATGGTTCTGATATATATCTATAGAGGTTAGAGTAATCGTATTGGGTTAAAATTTGGAGGAGGGTTAGACGGTGAGGTAATCTCGTCGTGGATGAGATTACGTACCCTCTGCAACCCCCATATAGGGGGACGTAGCCACCTCTAAAATATTAAAATTGCTCGAGTAGAAGGCTGAAATTATTGGATAGTTATTATAGTAAGAAAGAAGAAGAGGAGTCTTGAGAAGTCTTATATAAGAGTTTGGTATCCAACTGCGTCCCGCCCCATTACACCAGGTGGATTATCATCGGTAAAGGTGGTGGAGAAGTGACAGGATTAAAGAAGAGTTGAAAAAATTGGCATAGATGGTATAGAAGAAGAAGAAATGAGTCTGAATCTTTAGAGTTTGAGTTAGCATCGGCTCCGGTGCTGGCTCCTGTGCGGTGCTGGGGTAGTAAATATTTGTATAATAATACAATATAGGTGTTAAAATATAGGTTTATAAGGATGTAGATCTCGACTATGGTGTTTGAGCTCCCTCATGACGAAGTGGTTTGTTCAGCATGCCCCGGGTCAACGGTGTGCGCGCCCGCCGGCGCGATCCGAGCGAAATGGGCGCGTGCCGTGCCCCCGCGCCTGCATGTGCAATCCGGCACGAGAACGCAAACGTGTTCTGTTTTCTTCTAATAAATTTTATTATAATTTTTTTTTTTTATTTAATTTTTTTATTTTATTTTTACTAAATATTTATTTCACCTTTCATGATTATAACGTAGATAATTTGAGCTTTTATATATCACCCTAAATCATAGATCATAATCTCAAAACCCACATTCTGCTCTCCTTCTTAGTCCTTCCATGAGGATCTATTTCATCCTAGATCATAATTTTATTATTAATAAATTTGTTGTGTTTTATATACCCTAAATCAGAGTATACACAATCAGTAGTATATAATACTAATATATAATATAATATACTATCTTCCATATATATATTAAATATGGTGTTTAATATCCCCCCCTCACCCTCCTCCCCATCTATTGATCTATTGACTCAGTCTATTTTTTATTAAATTGTTAGGTTTCACACCTAGCCTAAATCAGTAAATCAGTAAAATAAACTGCCCTCCCTACTCCCACTCCTACCCACTCCTATTAGATCTAAAAATTAAAATCTAGTAATCTTCAAAGATCCAATTTTTTTTATAAATAATAATTTTAAATGTATTATTATTAATATTATTAATATTAAGAACCTATCTATTTTGCAACTTTTATGCCATCTTTCACGCCACCTAATATGTACCTTTATTCTGTCATTCAGTTCGTTGTTATACATTTGATAATTCATTATTTTCATATTGAATGTTTATAGCCTCTTCTTTTTAAACCTATGTTTATAGCCTTCCTTTTCATTTTGTACTTTCAATAACCGTTACTGTTCTTTATTATTAGCAATGCATTGGTTCTGAAAGAGGTGGGCGTGGCCCACTAGATTATAGGATCTTTAAGCAGCAAAAATAACCAAAAAAAAAAAAATCTAATGATGAACTGATATCAATTGAAATAACAGCTTTAAAAATTATAGGTAGAATAATCTCTTTTAAATCTGTTGTTCTAATAAAAAATAATAAATAAATTATTATATATATATATAGAAAAAAAACGTACACTTCCATGCCTCCTTGCCCCAACCCTAATCAATGAGGGCCATTACTGTTCTAAGGAAGCCGTCCCACCGCTCTTGGGCGTTCCAACAGGCGAGGAGGGAAGATATAGAGAATTCGCGCGGTGGGGCGTTTAAGAAGACGGAACGCCAGAAAGGAGGTGCTTTCTATTGTGTCTTGAGGGAATGTGAACATTACTTGGCTGCAGGTCTGGAGACGTTACATTCAATTTGGAAAATTCTACTTATTTAAATTATGAGGTTTTGGTATTAAAACTAAACCTTGCCTCGCCAGCCGAGGTTCACATGGGAGCCTTCTTCTCGGACCACATGAATGGGATTTCTTTCATACGGTGAGAAATTTATGTGAATTTAGCTCTGGTTAGTTTAACCAAGGTTAAATCCGATATTGACTTTTAAATCTATACATGTGTTCGCAAGCCAGTCAGTCGTGTAACCACGTTCTAATTCCCTTCACATATACGTAAAAATTTTCTTGTTTCTACATTTCATATTTGCACAACACAAATCACTTGTATTCGTTTAATGACCACCTATTACCTCGGCTGCTCTCTCTCGCGGAAAATTAACTTTTAGAGTACTTTATATAATATTTTAGCAAGCTTCTCTACTAATTATATATAGTTATATCAACTCTTCAGCTGGTGCACGTGCAAAATATGTATGACCCTCCAAAGTTCTCTTTGTTCATTCGTCAAACTAATCTCTGATAATATGCAACTCTAATTTAGATTTAAAAGACTTGTCGGATAGAGGTATGTGTCCCCTATCTAATATGAATCTCATACATCACACAGGATGGACCGGACTGAGTTGTGTATGTGTACACTAAAGGAGTTTATCTTCTACGTTCACGAGATACCCGGAATCGAGACACCAGCCATCATCCAGGTGAATGGATAGCGATATAAAGTTTAATTCACATCTGTTTTTAAAGATTCTTTTGCAGGAGAACAACTAAGCTTTCGATACGACGCAGGCTACTATATATCTTAATATCTAAGCATGAAGGTATATGAATTTGGAACTTATAAACATCTTGAGTATGGTTCTTTGAGGGGGGCTTCATATTTGTGATAACGAGGTGTAGGAAAAAAGATAAACCATGAGGATACTAATACGTCATTCTGAAAGTTGGTATATATTTGTTCGTAAGATATAATGTGACGTACTGATTGTAAACATTGAAAATGGGGTCGATTCGTGCTTCATTAAGATGAATTATACCTTTTGAAACATAAAGGAAAAAACGTTGATGACGAGATAGAAGGGAGCAAAAACACTATCATACCAATAAAGTCGCGCAATACCCTGATAATTTGCAAAATCGCGACCTATACCCTAAGTCAAAAACCAAATCTGAACCAAAGAATCATTAGAACATATGAGGCAACTCACCACCAATCTATTTAGAGCGAACATTCAAGGAGAGTATGGTCAAAAATCAAATAAAATTACATTGGTACGAATGCTGTTCCACAATATCCAAGCCAAGTGGGCTTAGGTCCAAGAGAAAGCAATTAAATGCTTAATGATATCCAATACTAATGAACGTAATTCCACCAATACCAGATACACCCGAGAAGACTGAATGAGACGCGAGTTCGTAACCCTTTAGTGTCTGCATTAACCTCTACATTTCTACCGATTGTTTTTTATAAAACCACCTACATAGCTGCACTCCAACCGAACCGACATCTTTAATACCGTAGCCTTACCTCAAAAAATTAAAGTTTCTGAGATAATTATTTAATTCTAAATGCAACTAATTGGGAAATTACAACACATTTAACCAAGCTAACAGAGATTAATCAGGCAAAGGAATCAAATATAAACTAATAATGTGTTGCATCAAGCCTTAAAAGCAACGAATCACAGAGGAAATACGACGACAATTCCTCGAACACACAAAGATATCATTACTCACTTTATTACTTTGAATCCATTTTATATTACTTAATATTTACCAAGTTTCTTTCTTTTTAGCCCACATCACTGTGTTATATTTAAATTATCCTTTAAGATTATCATAGATGATTTAAACTTTCTAGTACACTTTCCACGCGTTAGTTACCTTTTATACTGGTAACTTCATAATATATCATTCGTTGGTAATGTTCCAAAATGTATAAACGTTATATGAGATCATTAATTTATAATGACTATTTCATTATAACCCTTTTATATTTTGCAGCTCAGGTTCACTACTCTAACTAATTGATATGAAATATGAGAGAATTGTAAATTGCCATCCTATGTATAGATTACAAGATTTCGATGAGGCATAAATTTAAAAGATATGAACATAACTTATACTCAACCAAAGAGAGTATAATAATGCTACTAGCTTTTATTATCTGTCTTACAGAAATCACATGAATTCACACATAATTTACCACCACAAGAAGAAACAGACGTTCTTAATATTTCTAAGGTCATACTTCAAGCTAATCGCATATCTAAAAGTAAGAGATGTATAATAGATACTATAGTAAAAGAGAGAAAAAAATACGATATCATACTACACATAGCACTCATGCGAAAGAGACACAATCATTCAAAAAACTTATATTACATCACCAAGTCATATATATAAATTCCTCGCATCACGTATTTTACTCCCAATATCAAAATGAACCAGTAGAGATAGAGACCATAAAAACCGAATATACTCCCTTAAATATAACTACTAATATTGATTTCTAATGACAACCCACCTAAACGATTTGCAATTAAAGGACAACCCGCCATTACCCTATTCAAACTAAAAAAGGCAGAATTCCCTATTAGTTTGGAGTGTCAGAAAGCACAAAAGCAACATTGATCAGAGCTTTTCTTAGAAAGCTCTCTAAAAACTAGTATCTGTACGAGAGAGCGTATCCCATTAATTTATTGTGGGCGGTTTACATTTTATTTTCTACCTACGATGCACTATCCTTGTTATCTATCCCATGAATCTATACAGACTACCTGTCAGATACGGAGTTCTACTAGTAATCTAGCGGAAGAAAAGGACGAGAAGTCGACCTACGGATATTTAAACTTAGTCTGCTTCACGCTGCTTGCGAGAAGAAATTACAGCACAAACTATCACAAATCAGATTATACAAGCACGCCTTGCCCATTTTTTATGCCATCCCCTAGTCATGAAATAACACTCTCATTATCTAGTCATCTAACCGAGGAGCAACAGCAGTTATCGCCACCCGACCAATCATAGCGGCTGAGGAGTCCTTAAGGCAGACTCTATTATCCTGCCTCTAATACACACACATAGAGTTTACGACACAAATTATAAAATAAATCTTATTGGCTCACTATATTGCACAAAGATGAACTGAGAAGTCATCTTCATCTTTCACATTGACCGATTCCGTTGAGGATTTTCTACTTGAAGTAGGCAACAGTGTATTTAATCACATATCAAAATTGCTTTTATAATTTATGTCAAGTTATAACGATCTCAGAAGTCTAACAACCATATCAAATTTCTATCTTCATATAGTTATTTGCTCTCACCAAGCTCCACCATCTCCAACTCTCATACCTATGTATAGACACCACTGTATCGCGAATTAAGCTAAAAGCGATGCCTACAATAAAATGGTCGTATAACTTTCGCGAGAGTAAGAGCACTAATTTAGAAAGTCGGCTGTACATGAAAAATCCCGCTCAATAATGCACATAACTTTTTTGATCGGTAGAATATTAAGTTAGTCAAGAGTCTCCTAACAAGCCCTCAAAAACCAAAATCTTATTGTCGCCGATGTTAATATTAAGCAGTACCATATTGGCTAAAGGGGACCGAAGAAAAATAAACTATATAACACAATAGAGCGTCATGATGAGAGAATTAGTGGACAATAATATATTCCGCACCAACTGGCTTTTGCTCCGAGCCACACTCAGGAAAAGTGACAGACCGAGTTCAACTCTTTCAAGATGAATAATAAACACTACATATAACTCATCCGAACATCTCACACACCTAATTTGTCAACTCAAATAAATCTATTTAAATGAAATCTACGAAAGTGATATACACTGAACACAAATACTAAGAAGACGAGAGATAGAAACCTACCATTTACTCTACAAGAGAACGATATGATAAATTGGACTTAAGCAAGAGATACTGTACGCCAACGCATTTCTTCTACATACATGTCCAATCATATCTATACACAAATCTCATTATATCACACATATCCTCAATCAACCATACAATTCTTAGATAATTACTCCACTATAAACAATAAGCAAACATCATGAATCCATAACCTCTTCACTTCTAAATCAACTAATCAATACTCTAAACTATATCGAGGATCGAATACTAAATCACCAGGACATGCAAATTAAAAGTATAGTCAACATTTACTATCATCTAATCACACAACATAATCATGTAAAAAATAGCACAAGACACCCATATACACTCAACGATCTTATAACTAATCAATAAACACAGATTAACAATAAATAAATGCATTAATACAAACACGAACTTATATACAATGTAGAGCATCCATACCATCACCACCGATATAATATAACCGATTGCATCACAACCACGAGTAGATAATCGAATGAGGCAATTTAATAAGGATAAAATATAATAAAAAAGAGACAAAGGAAATGAGCTTAAATAAAATACACTTAACAGGTAGAATAAGATAACACACTACCAACTACATAAATAAAATTAAATTACTAAAAAATAGCAGAACATCGCCACCCGCTTATTCCAACTTCAAACTATCGGCAGGGCGCGCCAAACCGATCAAATGAAAAGGACTAAGTAAAAAGGCAATTAGGAACACTGAGAGAAAGGGAGTTAAGGAAATACAACAAATGAATGCGATTACACCACAAATAGGATAATTATATAAAATAAAAATAATAATACAATACATAAATATAATTAATGAGATAATAATAATTAATAATACAATATAATAATAAAAAGATAAAATCAAAAGCAGGCCAAAGAATGAATTGCTGTCAGTGGTATAACAACCATGAAGATATCATCAGACGAATAAAGGAGGAAAACAAGATGATTAACGGAAGTAAGATGTTTTTCGAGGTACCATGAGAATTTGTATAGGGGAACCAAGATCAGGCCATTTTCTTTTAATGAAACCTTGCTCGTGAAGAGTCCCCCAAGCATTCCTAGCTGAAATTGAAAATGTAACAAGCGCGAGAACGTAAAATTTTTCCCACGATAAACCCATAAGCATTGTCCTTCTGAGCTGAATGCCAAGGAACAAACACATCAAGCCCATGGATTTGAAAGAAAAAAGGATTATTCCAAGAAGGAAATGACTGGCTCATCATTAACAGATACAGTTCCCACTTTATCGGCAGGAATCTAAGGTTAAGTACAAACACTCAGCCTCAATTATAAGTTTAGCAGAAGCAACCAACTCCCCCAATCGGGCCGATCAAAGCCGAAACCGTCATATCAGATGATATGTGAGAGAATGTATAAAAATTAGTAAAAGTCCCGTGGTCAATTACCATAGGGCGAATTGTTGTATTAGAAAATGATAGTTGAACAATCAAAAGGGTGTGTCAAGAATCGTGGACGAATCCGAATGTCTTAGTTAATTTAACTCAGTTTCTCCAAACATTTGAAGAATTACAATATATTGCTTCTCCCAGACTAAATCAATCGAAAGAAACCCCACAATTCAGCTATTTGTGTGTACCATTGAATTCCAAATAAGAGGAACCTCCAGTAATTTTGATGAGTAAAATTATAACAGGTCTCATAGAAAAAAATGTTAAGGTAATCCAAAAAAGAACATTGGAAAATGTTCGTAGGAACAGAGGCAGAAGCATAAAAGTAGTCTAAGAGAGAAACGCAAGAAATTTGTAAAAGCCACAACATCCAATAAGAGATTATCGATGTATTTTCTTCGAGCCGTGTTATAGGGAATGTTAGTGAGTATGCATACGCACATAACTTACAAATCAACCCTTCCCAAAACCCGAATTAGAAAAAATAAGTAAGTAAATTAAAGGAAAAACCGAGGTGAGAATGGTAGGAAGAAAGGATCGGATAGATCTTAAGCCCCAATTCTGGGTGTTTTCTGCCAGGGGCAAGGGAAGAGCATTAAAATTAAGGTTTAGATTAGAAGTGGTAAGTATTCCATGGACATGCAGAGCTATAAGGCATTGGCAAGAAAAGCATTTTTGGATGATTAGGGAAAGCAGAAAGAAGCCCGCACCGGCCTGTGGCAAATCATTTGCAAATTCATTAAGCCACGCCAAACGTTGACCTAATCCTATCCGCCAAATTCAAAAAAAAAAAAAAAAAAAAAAAAAACCAGTGAACAGAATACATATAGGAACAAAAAAAAAATGTGATATTGAGTACTTTATGGAAAATTTAATTATCGTTCACGATAAAACCTTTAAAACAAAATTTTTTTAACAACGGATGTAGTATTGAAGAATCCTTTAACCAGGGCGGCAAGTATACAATACAATTCCGAATATAATCAAGAAAAGTTTTAAAAAAACAAACTTTTGCAACTTAAAAATATGCTAATGATGAAGTAAAGCGTACAAAAAAATAAAAATAAAATTAAAATTACTATTTGATCCAAACTAAAAAGTAAAGGATAATATCTGGTAATAGAATTATAATACATGGCTGTCCGAATAGGTAAATTTTTTCTACGCTTAAAGGACAGAAAATGAAAAAGATTAGCTAAAAAGATCTAAGTTTACAAAAAGGGAAATCGAGGAAAAAAAAAAAAAAGAACATAAAAACTTGGTGAATAATATAAGGTACTTTAGAGACATAAAATCTACAATTAATAATCAAAAACACTAGTAAATTATTGTTATTAAAAAACAGATTTAATAGCTCCATAGATGACATAAACAAACAACTCAAATCAATTCATATGAACATATTTAATCTAATTTCTGAACATTCCACACACAAAATACAAAAAAGCACACAGTAAGAAAGTATTCGTGCCTAAGTATCGGGCCCCATTTTAACGCGGATACCCGATACCTTAAAAAGATGGGGCCATAACTACCGATTGTTAACCGAATTGTACCGAGAAAACCGAATTGACTATGCGGGTGGAATTATAATCAATCCCTAATTTAATAAAATGAATAAATTAAATTAAAATAATTAAAGATAAGTAATAATATAGATTTAATATGAAATTAATAAAATTAGTTTAAATGGCTCACACGAGTATGAATTAAAGTTTATGATAAAGTGGATGATAATATTATAATTTAATGGACAAATGATAAAAATGTGAGATTGAATTATAATAAGTAGAGTGGAATAATATATAATAGTAAGAATTAAGTATAAGTAAAGGAATATAAAAGACAGTAGAGAGTAGAAGAGTTAGAGGTAGTAGTAAGTTAAGTGTAATTGCTATAGTGTATTGCTGAGCACTAGTGGGGTAATGTATATGTATTGATTAAAGGCGATTCTATAAGACAAAAAATCCATTAGTAGAGTGTCTTATTATGTTATGTATATAATCAGTGTTATATTAGTATTATGCATATATGTCCTAGTGATCCCTAAACTTGATGTACAAACATTATGTATTTGGTATCCACGAAAAGCTAATATTAAAAGTAACAAAACACAAACTTCTGATTTTTTTACTGTTTTCTTTATCAAAGTGCATACAAATTTCTTTTCTTCCAGAAAAAGGTTCCACCACACGGGGCGACTTAGACAAGTTATTTGAATGACAACTCGTCCTCATTCATACTGCGCTAGAGAGAAATTATAAGGATACGGTATTTGAAACGAGTAGATTCACAATTATGCTAATGATATACTTACACTTTAAGTTTTTACTGGAAGACAAATGAAACTTTATACGCAGCGCATCCACCAAGAGCGTCATATAATAGACTACAAGAATATTACTCTGATCGTGAGTGGCTGTGCTGCGTTGATGAGTAGGAAATTATCACGATGGAATAGATACTTAGTCCTATTCTACTTTTTTCACTTGGACCAATAGAACAGAGAATCATTACGATTCACCTCGGGAGAGACATGAGGTAATATATAAAGGAGAGACCCCTAATAATAAAGGTTATGATGTGCTCGAAAACAACCTCAGTAGAAGCCAGATAGAAGGTGACCACATGCACCTTACCTAAGACAATTTTTCATATATTCATCCTGGCGTTAGCAAATGATTTTAACTTGCAGTCTATTTAGTAAGCTGCAAATTTGTATATTGATTTCATAATCACCATTACGGGACACAAGACTCAGTCTACTTAAAATGTATCTATCACCTATTAGTCATGTCTTGATGAGCTTACATCATCTCTACTAAGAATTGTTAGCATCACTACAATAGAGAAAATATCCACTACTATATACCTCCCTGTCATCATTAAAAACGACTTTGAATAGTTTCTGAAATATGCTGGCACTTTGCCTTCACGAATATCTATAGCCATAAGGTTTAGAGTAAAAACTAATGTTTACAGAATGTGTAAGTCCTAGTTCAAATAAAAACATAAGAGATGTTAGAAAGGAAAGTATCTACCAGACAATCAGAGCAGATTTAAGGACAGTAAGTGAATCGGAGAGTCTTGAACACTACCTCACCAATAAGAGAGATTTATGTAAGATTCCTATACTAAATAGGTTCCAAATCATTATAGTCACTTGGTTTGATTTCAATTATCTGCTTTGAGTTTTTTTTATCTTGTATAGAGTTTAGTTAATTATGTTTAGCATCCATTCAACCCTTCGCGCTATCCCTCTTATGGATGCACAAGCCGAACAGGAGTCGACTCAAAAGGTTGGAACACCAAATTTGAACTTGTAGTAATATACAGATGTATTGACGAAATTATTTTCCGTTACTGTGGTCTGACTATTTATAAACGAAAGCTTCATCTCGACCGGGAAGCCTAAGTATCATCAGTTGCTCAAAATATTTAAGAACCGTGTGTTACCTAGTGACTCAACATAAGATAATAATGCTTTCAACGAGACTCTTAACATTCCCGTCTGATACATAACTGGGGTACTGATGAGCAAAAATAAAAACACGAAAGTAATTGAACGAATAGCATATTCTCATAATGTATAGTTACATGAGAATCTCTGTCACACCAATTTCTACACCATAAATTAAACACTTTAATTATTTATAATTTTTCGGAACAACTACTGAGTAAGGATGAAAGGATGAATTAATGATATCAATGGAGAATGATACAATAGTAATGAAGGTGATTACCTGAAATTTTGTCTCGCTTGGGCACTGTAGATAACTTGTCTTGAGATTATCTATCCCATATATTAAGAAATGTACCAAGAGAGGTTCACTCCACATGTTGTTTCTTTATTAGATTGCCAGATACCTGATTTCAGTTTTGCTACAGGAATATGCATTAGTGTTTAAATATGACAAGAAACGATGGCACTCAGTGCCACACGGTCAGTCAAATATATGCCTTGTCTGGACTACTCATAGTTTTTTTTCATTTTTAATAAATCATTTATATTAAGTTGCACCTGAATGCGCTAAGAGCATTGGAATCTGAACTATATGTTTATGATATTATTAATCATATAGAATAAATAAATATAGGTGTACTGTAATCCACGGAAAAAGGATTAATTCCACAAGGCATAAGCAGCAATCTCTGTGGTCGAGATATTGACAACAGGTAGCAGAAAGAGAGGCACTAAACTTCAGAGAGAACTCAGGAACCATTCAAAGATGCTTGAGCACGTAATAAAAACACACGTAATGAAATAACGATTAATTACTAGTTTTAAGTAAAATCCTTATAAATGAATGGCCAACTGTTTGAAAAAATAAAATTTTTTTAATAAGAAATGTAAGAAGGTTTTATCACTAACATTAAACTTCTCCAAAAGGCTAGCAGTCTGGAAAAATGAAATCACCCAAAAGGCCTTGTTCTATCTTCAATCTTTAAAATAAAAATAAAACATTAATGAAAATTCAAATATAATGTACATTAGATTTTCTGATGTAGGAATATTTAACAGCAAAAGGCAAAACTAGTACATTTATTTATCTGAAAAATATTACATGCCAAAACAATTTCTTTTAAGAATTTAGAACAATATTGAAATTAAACTTTAAATACTTATTTCTCACAAAAAAAAAAAGAAAAAAAAAATGCAGATCATCTACTACTTTGAATCTGATATTTCTAAAATAAGAACCCAACAAAAAAACAGAAATATCAGAAACAAAATAATTTCTGTAAATATTAGTAACATAAATTATAACTTCTTTGTTCTTTACAAATTTATGGTTATATTATATGTTATATTATTTCTATATTAAAGATTGAAAAATAGTAACAATAAAAAACACCATGCATTCCTATGATTCCGTTGTATTGTTAATAAAGAGATAGTTTCATTTTATTTGTGGGCTCAACAACATATAATTTGATATCCAGAAATAACATATTTATTTTTTTTCTTGAAGAAAATAACTTAAACACATAGACGAATAACTTAAATTTAATGTTGTGATAAGAATTTGAGCTTAAGAATATATGTCTTAAATATTAAACACCCCCCTGTTGGACGTTAATGAGATCTGGTTTCTAATATGCTGGCTAGTTTTATTAATTGTTTAAGGTCAATTGTATTGGAAAGACTTAATAGTAAATTATTCCGTATTATACGATAAATAATTTAGAATAAGTTTCATTAATATATAAGTACATAAACAATACAAACTAAAAAAAAAAACCAACCACACAAAAAAAAAAAACAAAACAAAAAAAAAAAAAAAAAAAAAAACAAAAACTTGTTGAAGACCCAGCATTTTCCTCCTGCCCTCACCCCCATACATCTCCATGCTCACACCTCCCTCCATAGTATCTTCTGTATATCAAATCATACTATATTTTAAATATTCCCTTACATGATTATGTAAAATACTTAACATTAATCAAAATATCTTTGACAATGATTGTATGCTACCATTTTTTTCTAGAGTTGATCTCCGCTGACATGGGCTCGCCCCGAATTGTCTTAGGCTGCATTCTCGAGAAGAAAATTATCACAGATTATGAACTTCTACAAATTTAATCTAAAAATAAAATAATCATACACCATTGGAATAAAATCGAGCCTCTCAAAGTCCGAAACTCTTCTGTGATATTAGCAGAGTATTGAAGTTAGTTGAAAAAATATTAAACTCAATCATTTAAACTTAGAACTTACAATATTTATCACGCATTAGTACTGTTTATATCCCGTGAACCATATTGAATAATTTTGTTTTAATATTGATTTTATCCCCTCATTTTTCCAATTAATTAAGCTAATTTTATATAGTGTTTCTATTTTATATATATTAAAATTTTAGAAGAGAATTAAATTTACCCATTCTGGGGGCCCATGTTTATATCATCTTCCACCCAATATATTTAATCACTTCTATGAAAGTGTATTACCAATTCCTTTATAATAATAATAAACTAAAATTAATTCAATATATAAATAATATAGAATTTAAACAAACAAAAAAAGGAGGGAAGAGGAGAAGAATTAGTCATATAATTATGAAAAATAAAAGCGTTAGAAGAATTATTATTAGCCATTTTTTGAAAAACCCCGAAAAAAAAGAACCCCCGAAAAAAAAAAAAGGAGAAAAGAAGAAGCAGAAGAGAGAACGAGAAAAGCGGTATGGCAGTGTTAATCAAGGGTCTTTTGAGTATCTCACATGGTTTTTATGTGGGAAAGAACCTTTGCCTTCAAGAGTCGGTTCCCCCCAAACTTTCTCTATTTTCTTAAAGGATTTATGCTTAGTGGAGATTCCAAACTTTCTTCTTAACAGATTAATTTGGCTTTTTCGAAATTCAGTTTATATGATTTTAGAGTGTTTCTTTCCTTTTCTTTTGTCACTTTCTATTCACAAAAGGCTCTAACGTTATTTTTATAATTTATTCCTTGAATTTACTTTATTTATTAATAAATATTAATATATAGAATTATTATAGTATATATAAATATTTATATTTATATATTATATTATTAGTATATATATCATATTATATACAATTATAATTATATATTTATAGGGACTATAGTACTAAGTATATTGATGTATATAGTTAATTAAATAATAATTTATATTTATTACCGCTATATATATAGTACTAATAGTATATGAAAATATATATAAAAAGATACTCAAAACCATTCCCCCACATTACTCGCATATAATAAAAAACTAAGTTTCATGGCGTTTCAACAATGCCAAATTCATCAACAATTTTTAAACACACTTTATATCTATTAACTTAAACAAACCCGGCCCCCGCCCAAGATTTGGCGCTTTTCGTATCAAAAATAATATTATTAATATACCCAACCCCCATCCCCCCATATTTACCCAATCCAATCTTTTTTCTTTAAATGTATGATATTCGAGGTGCACTCAAAAAGCTCAACAAAAACCTGACCGATGATTGGCGAAGCACAAGTAAATCGCACAAGAGAAATCTTAAAGACAACGAACCTCTGAATTGAAGAATACGTGAAATGCGCACGACGTAGATAGAGAGAGTGGACATTATTGAGATATGATGTAAATTTGTAAATTATCCGTATGGGCCCCTGTCTTTTCAAACCCCTCCCTACTAATATAAATAGTTTGTCCGCTGACTCTATGTCACAAAACCAAAGCAAAAAAAACTTTAAGCTATTTTTGCTTAGGTCGAGTCGTCACTCGCGGTATATTATAATTCATCATATTATAGCTCACTTTTATATTAACCCCGATTTCTATTTCTAAAGAGTTTAGATCATTACTCTCAACATTTCTGAATCCCTATTTCTTATGTAAGTAAATCGTTACCTTTTACTACAATTAATCTGATATTATATATTACCTTATATTTCCTTCATAACTTTACTTTTAATAGTGCTATCTTCACTTAAATCAATATCCCTTTTTCCATTTTTAACTCTCAACTCCACTTAAAATCTCCATATGATAATATTCGAATTCTATCTCTTTTTGATCTGACATTCCTTATTTAATTCGCTTGCACACCTCCTTCTATACTAGTCATATCTAAGTATCTTTTCTTTTAAGTATAATTAGAATATAAAATGACATTATCAATTTTAAACTTTTAGGAAAACACAAATTATATATCTCTATAATTATTACTGCTTCCTGCATCTCCTTTACCATAGGTATACTTTATTATCTAGAGTTTTACTTGTAATTTAAAGACCTATTCCTTTTACTCCTTATGTATAAATTATAATAGAACTAAAAATAAAATTAGAATCCCATAATATTTATATTTATATGTTGACCCATAGTATAATATAAAAGTTGCCCTTAATTAGGCATATGTTATTTCTCAGCTTGTTCTCAAAAACGAACCACCTCATAGAATCAATATAAGGTCGACATTTCAATTTAATCACACAAATTTATTGTACGCTGAGCTGAGTTAAAAATCGATAGCACCTAATCCGGGTTTATCGAATCTTTAGTTTATCCCTCTCGAGTAACCGCAAAATTCATGACGTGCCGTTCGAAAGCCTGAATCCCCCCAATTTATCTGCTATTGTTTCCCCAAACTCGTAAACAGAGTTAGAGGATAGAAACTTGATTAGTGAGTAAAATTTGTTTGAGTTATATAAGTTCCATGAGGGTGCATTATTGAATGACACTATACCCACCACTATTTATTTTTTAATTTAACATCGTATTTTAAGTAAATTATTCTATAGCATCTACAAATAAGCTTTAGATGTCCAAAGAAGTTTTATCAAAGATGTATTCTATTCTGTGAGAATATTTTACTTTTTAATGACATCCTTCCCACTATTTCACATCTTTAAATAAAAAATGGATTGATGGAATCTGGCCACTATTTATAGTTAGTATTATATCATTCTGCTAACGAACTTAAAGAATATAAACCATATAATGCATTATAATAAGTTATCTGAGTCTAAATATCCTTAGATTAATATTAAATCTACTATAAATTAGAGGTAGAACACTAATTAAAAAGTTGGGCCCTAGTCATCAATAACTTGAAACACTTTTGATTGTCAGTAGTAGTAAACACCCTCCAACTTACTTCACTATTTATTCCCCCTCCAATTAAGATATTATATGATTTGATTTGCTTATTAGATTGTTTTATAACACCACTTTTTTACTAATCCTTTTTAAACACAAGAAATATCACAAAATAAACCATTGTGAAAGTGCTGATCAACCAGATCATCCCACATACACGATCAGAGGTAAGATTTGAAGATTGCAATTTTGAATTCTTTGAATTGTTGATAATAAGTGTGTGAGAGATAGAATTTTAAATCTTTTTGGAAGTCATTTAGATTATTATTACAGTAATTCTGGGCAGTGGTTGGTAAAACAAAGTTGAACGAACTCCACAATAATACATTAAGAATAACATTTTCCACATTTATAATATTTTCACCATGAAAGGTTTGTCTGGGGATACCATATGGACCTACCCCTTTTCTGTATAAACTAATTACACGACCTGGTTTTTCGTTTTTTAATAATTTCCACGCTATGAGGTCGTTATGTGTGCAAGATAAAGACATATATAACCCCTTGTTATAGCTTTTTTTTATATAAATAATTTGTCTCTTCTTATATTTTTGACCTTTTATATCAATATATGGCTTAACTTTTTTCCAAGAAACCCTTTTAAAAACTTAGACTCAATAAGAATTTATTATGAGTCAATTAACAAAACAATATGTTCTTTATTTAATTGTTTCCACTTGCCCAAAATAACTAATTATCCCTATTCAACCAGTATATTACACATACACCCTTAAATTTCTTCACTAATACACATATATGCAATTCACAAATCCAACTCATTATAAAATGCTGTTTTCACAATCAATCTTTGCCCTATACCGTGAGAATACAATATCCTAACCTCAACCTAAAATCTGTTTAATAGACTATACACGCTTCATAAACACTTAAAAAAATAATCATATAATAATACACAAGTCTCTGTCACATCTTCGCAATTAGACCGTTAACTCTAGATTACAACACCGCCTTCTTATTTCATGAAATTAAGTATACCTAAGCCACCTAAAAATAACTTAATTCCATAATATACTTCTCTCCCAACACATCAAAGCCCTAAGCGCATAAGCTTTACCTTGCAATCAATTTGGGTCTTGAACTTAAACCACGAATATTAATAACAAGATAAGCCCCCTAAAAAATAAATTTTCCAATTTTCTGTAAGGGTCTATTCCGCTTAACACAATGCATAGACACATGACCTCACAGTGGAGCATCTTCACAGAGATCTCCACCTAAATATAAAAAAACTAATGATATTTTAAACGTAAGAATTTACGAAAATTTGCTAGAGTGAGAAAACAAAAACTAGAAGCCTACTAATTTCCGTAATACAGTCCTGAGCATCTGTTCGTATTTAAATTCAGTTTGATTTGGGGAATCGCAATCACACCGTCCTCTTCTGATCTGAAATAACCCGGCTAAACACCTTGCATGTTAAATGATGAAGATAATTAATATTTAAAATTCCTTAATCAGATTTAATTAATATATTTGGCATAATGAACTTCAACTTGTATAGAAGGGGCCTTAATTTTTATTTAATCTAGAGGAGTGCACTCTTCAGACCGATTTCGTTATTAAAAAAAAGAATTGCTCAAATCCAACACTATAATTACCATTCTAACGCTTTGACTTTTTTTCACTTTAAAGTTTTCTGATTTGATCTAATTTGGAAGCTTTTTAAATGTTTAAATCTTCTAATTAGCTCTATAGCCATAACAGCGTCCTTAAGAAATTCCACACCAGTAATCTTTCTTTTCTTTCTTTTTCTTCTCCTCTGCTCTTTAGTTTTTCAATTAATAGCTTTCCTGTGCGCTGAACATACCAAACCCTTTCGACAGAGTCGATCACAATTAAAGCTTGACTTTTAAACTTCATAATTTCAGTATGTATACTTTTTTCAACGTTCCTTCTGATTTTTTTCCAATCGCTGTGTAACAGCTTTTGTAGACTGCCATCATTCAAAGTTTAAATCTATTAAAAGTAATGTTCCTTATAATTTCATTCAATTCTCTGCTCCTTTTCAACATTTCTTAATGACCTACTTTCTGTTACTTTATCGCCTATTCACTGCTATTCATTTTATATTACCCTTTTCAATTTCGAAAAACATATTGTGCAACCCAAAAACGCTGGTAGGTGGTGAAAGGATTGGGATTAACTGACCTCTCATCATTCTCTTGTTCCTAACTTCTGTAAATGAATTGTGACTGTTATCGTTGCTTCAAAAATTCATTTCCATTATATATCTCTGCTTGACATAATTCTCTGTAAAATTACAACATTTTCTTCACTAATGAACACGTCAAATCTTGCTTTGTTTTAAGAGAGAGAAAGAGAGAGAAGAGAGAGAGAGAGAGAGAGAGAGAGAGAGAGAGAGAGAGAGAGAGAGAGAGAGAGAGAGAGAGAGAGACAGACAGACAGACAGACAGACAGAGAGAGACAGACAGACAGAGAGACAGACAGAGACAGAGAGACAGACAGACAGAGAGAGACAGAGATGACAGAGAGAAAGACAGAAAGACAGACAGAAAGACAGACAGACAGACAGACAGACAAAAAGACAAAAAGACAGACAGACAGACAGACAGACAGACATAGACAAAATATTCTTGTTTTTCCTTTGCCCTAGTTATCTCCTGGAATAGTTCCTCTCACTAATCATGCTTCTTAGATATTTGATGTTCTGAGTGTTTTCATAATTTCTTTACATCAACTAATTTGTTTGTTCTGGTACTGGGAATGATGCTCCAACTGAATATGCATCCAACATCTGGAGTGGTTTCACTCATACAGTTTTTCAAGTAAACATTATCGATTCATCATGCCGCCCCCCAACTTTCACTTAGTCTCTTAAATTTTTATATCTAACTGCGGAAGTGCTGCCTCACTCTCATTGTGCTGTAGCTACATCAATTTACACTGCTGTTTTAGATCATTAAATCATATGATTTCACCTTTGAAGAGAGGTTTGCCTTATGTTTCTACATATTCACATTCATTCTTTATCCAGATCTCTGGCTCTAGACGTAACCGCTATACCCCATTTTTTTTTTTTTGACTTCAACACTTCAAACTTCATTCATGTGAGAATATATTCGACTGAATTTATATTCGTTGCACACTGTTGTAATTTTCATTTATGTTTCTAGCCATTTCAGCCGGAGCTAACATTTAATGAATTAAACATTTAAATACAAAATTTGCAACCTAATTTGTTCTATACTAAGTTATATCCCGTAATTTGTATACATGTGTATCTTGAATATTATATCCGGTGGATATCTCCCTCATAACACAAATATATTCTGAGAATATTCCCCAAACATCCTCGTGGAATAT
>JABUQX010071748.1:37500-38959 GCA_015478945.1 Trachelipus rathkii | reverse complement strand
TCAAAGAATCATGAAAAATACAAAGAAACTAATTACTTTTGGCTCAAGGTTGACAACTTCAATATCGCAAAGAAAGATAAATTGAGCAAAGCGGAAATGTAATAATTCTGGAACTGAAAATTTTGTTGCTTTTGTAAATAAAATAAAGCAAAATATAAATAAAAAATGACGAAAAACAAAAAGGAAATTTAAAAGACACTTTCTATGCTTATGGCTTGTAAATACTTGAAGTTCAATTACGGAAAATAAAGCAGTTCTTTCATGTTAAAAATATATAAGATATAAATTGTTTTTGAAAAATGGAAAATAAGAGTAATTTTTAAAATTTAAAATTTAAAATTTTTTTTTATTTTGCTCATGAAACAAATTGTATGAATAATATATATTGTGAGTCCTCCGGGGAACAAGTTTCGAGCTGGTCGAGGACAGAGAAGGTGAGTTATTCTATTGTTACTTTTATATTTGTCTTTCTCAGACGTAAGTGACTTCATAATTGAGATGATTTGTTACTAATATAATAAATACTCGACGTTAGCAATAAGCTAGTCAGCCTTCTGTATCTGCCGTATGCCCTCGAAAACCAATGTATCTTTCTTGAAAGGTGCTTCTGACGAGACCTAGAGTGTTAACCTTAAACCATATAATGTCAACTTTACGTCCTACCTGGGTGACGTCAATTTATTTTGATATGCACAGGTGGAGTCACTGCATTCCTCCCAAATGCAAGTGTTCAGGCTTGCCTATAGGAACGAATTTGAAACAAAAACAATAATACACCGGTTATATTGCAGAAACCAAATAAATGAAAATCTAATTAGACGAAGTATTGAAAAAGTGGTAGGTATTTTATTGATAGCATATGAATAAAAGGTTCATGTCAATAAATCCTTACGCTTTTCTCTATACTCATAAAATTTTAGTTTAAAATTCTATATTTTAGTTTAAATTTTTAAAATCTATGATAAAATAAATTACTTATATTAATGGAAAAGGTTGAAGCATTATAATTTTAAAATAACATTTCTTTTTTTAAGTAAAGTGTAATTTAATATATAAATATATATATATATATATATATATATATATATATATATATATATATATATATATATATATATATATATATATATATATATATTTTTTTATACTTATTTATTATTATAAATATTTATTATTTTTTTAAATATATATATATATATCATATATATATATATAGCAAACTCCCGGACGAAATTAATGCATCACTTGCATTTATGGCAAAATGACATCAAAGTGGTTGTATTTAAAATTATTTAACTACCGAGGTATGTAACAGTATGTATTATTTTATCTTGTAGTTATATTATTTTTTCATTAGATATTTATTGAGTTTAATAAAATGTAAAACAATACCATAGGGTAGATGCACGGCAGGCCGGCGTGCATGCATGACAGACCACACGTTGAAGCGCGAGTGTTG
>JABUQX010071748.1:15000-25000 GCA_015478945.1 Trachelipus rathkii | reverse complement strand
TTCTACTATTTCATTATTGAATATACCATTCTCCCTCCCATCCCCCTGCCCTCCCCTCCCTCCCTCCCTCCCTCCTCCCTCCCTACCCGCCCTACCACTACCTACCTACCTACCTACCTATCTACCTCCTACCCCTACCTCCCCTTGCTTCCCTTATCCCTACCTCCCTACTTCCCTCTCTCGTCCTCTCTGCTCTCTCTCGCTTCTCTCTCTCTCTCTCCCCTACTGCTAGCTCTCCTTTCATTCTCCTATAGGCTCGGCATCCTCTCTGGCTCTCTCTCGTGCTTTCAATCGCTCTTCTCTTCTCTCTTCATCATCTCTTACACTACTCTCTCTTCGTGTCTCTGCTCTCTCTTATTCTCTCTCTCTTAACTTCTCTCTCATCTTCTCCAATTACTCTCTAACTCTCTTCTCTCTATCTTCTCTCTCCTCTCTTCCTCTCTCTCTCTCTCTCTACTCTCTCGCTCTCTCTTTCTCCTTCCTCTTCTACCATCTTCGAAGTCATTTTATTCTCATCCCTTATATTTTTAATTTATTAAATCGTTTTATTCTATATTTTTATTTCCCTCATTCCTTATTGCCTCTCTTCTTTCTCTTTCTCCCAAACTTATAAACTTAAATTATAAATTAAATAAATTTAAAAAGTCATGCATAAATATATAAATAGTTTTTAAAAAACATTAACCACTTCACAGTATTGGTAATTATCATATTGTGAAACTATTTATTTGTAATATCATATTCTTTAAATAACCGATTTAAGATGCACCACAATAATAGCATGTCTGGTGGATAAATGAAGTAAAAGCGTTGTGGTCTTGATAGAGGAATGCGGTATGCATGGGAAAGGAAACTCCTACATGATGTGAACATTGGTTTTGAACTGACATGGAGTTGGGCTGATTTACAAAGGTAGTCAAACTTTTTCAAATCGAAATTTCAAACGCGAAAACTCTAGTAAGCATAAATTTGCATACTAATAAGTAAAAGTTAGCCGACCGTAACTCGGGTTACGCCCGAATTTCATCGTTTTATGGAAAATTTCATTAAAAGGTTTAGAAGCTGGCCCAAATTTGGAATTTGCAATTTGCTATTAATTAAATTTGGTGGAAAGAAAAATCATTAAATTGGGACTGCCACCAACCGAATTTAATTTGGGACAACATATTGTGATGCGAATTGGTTGGTTTTTCCTTTCTTTGGTTTTTTTAAAAAATTTTTGGTAGGGAAAAGTTCAATAAATGATTTTAACAGTGAATTGAATTTTAGAATTTGGCATTAAATTTACCTAAACCTTTCAAACAAAATATTTAATAAACTTTTCACGGAGTGTTCTGAATTAGAGTTTGGGGTTTAACCCTGAAAACTTTCGGTTGGTTTATCTACATAAGGAGGGACGATACCGTTAAAAAGATATATTAATAATTGTTTGAAAGATTCTTGAATCGTAAGACTTTCTAAAGAAAAAGATATATAATAACAATTTTATATTTTTACATTTTTAAAATTGAAAATAGGAAAATTTGAATTTTATTTGTTCATTTGTTTTTCGGTTTTTATTTATTTCTTTTTATTTATTTATTTTACTTTTTAAAACTAGTTACAATTGCACACAAATACATGCATAAGCGATCTACCTATCTTATAAAAATAACAGATGGGTGAAGCAGCTTAAAATTGAATAGGACAAAAAGAAAAACAATGAATAAATAAGAATAAAAATTGACAAAGTTAACGAAAAAGGATAAGACAGGAAAATAAAGGAAGAAGAGAATAAAACAAAAAAAATATGTGAAAAATTTATCAAAAAAAAGGACATGATGGGAACATGGGAAAGAATAAAATAATAACAGAAAAAGGCCATTTAATAAAAAATGACAAATGCTTCCTACCTTTTTAATACGTCATTTTTCCGAATATACAATAGAGAAATGCTGTTGTGCCAACTTGTGCTGTTTGGTTTCGGGCTGTTAAGTTATGGTAATTCAGCAATCGAACGTCTTCACCCAATACCGATCCTTTTTCTAGGTCTCACATTTTTGTGGTTGTTTATGCTTATATATATATATATATATATATATAGTTATGTTGTTATTGTTGTTATATATATATATATATATATAGAGCAGTTAGAGTTATTATATAGTTGTTATTGTTGGTTGTTATATGTTATATATATATGCGGTATGTATATATATAGTTATATGTTATATATGCCACATATATGGCTGGTTGGTTGTTGTTATACAGCAGCAGCAAGGTTAGCGTTATTACTGTTGTTGTTATATGCATATATATATATATATATATTATTGTTATTGTTATTATTGGGGTTGTTATTATTATATTATTATTATTGTTGTTATTATATATAGATTACATACAAGGTTACATATATTATTGGTTGGTTATTGATGAGCATATATATTATTATACATACATACATTATTACATATATATTATTGTTATTATTATATACACATATATATATTATGCCATATTATTATTAAGTTATTATTACAAGAGTTAGATACAGCTGTTATTGTTATATTGGCTACATACATATACATATTACTTCATTTACATATATAGTTAATAAAGAAGAAGAGTATATATTACAATATTATACATTATTATTATTATTATATATATATACATACATACATATACATATATTATTACTACTGGTATATATATTATACATTATATATTAAGTTGTTATTATATATATACATATTATTATTATATATATTATTATTATTATTATTAGTTATATTATTATTATATATATATAAGTTATGTTACATATTATATATTACATATATTATTACATACATTATTGAAGAGAGCAGCATATATTATTGGTTATTCTTGCTATTGCTGGCTATTACTACACATATATATATATATATACATATATTACATATATATTATTAATATATATTATATTATTACAGTATATATATATTACAAACATATTATTACATAAAGAAATAGTATAGCTATATATTACATATATTATTATACATATAAATATGCTATATATATACATACATATATATTATTGTTACATATTATTATTGTTGGCTATTATGAAGAAGAAGATATACATACATACATATATATATATAGCATATATATATATATATATATATATATATATATATACAGTTGTCACCACTACTCACGGCAGAGCCCTATTCAGGGAGGGGGTATATATATATATACTGTATATATATATATATATATATATATATATATATATATATATATATATATATATATATATATATATATATATATATATATATAAACTTAGAAAACAAATTAGGTATAATTTTTTTTAAAACTTTTTGTTTCAGAAAAGAAACATTAATTTTGATATTTTGCTTTTAAATTAACAGGAATTAGAAGACGTTATCTAATTGCAACAATTTTGATGAAAATTACACATTTTTAATATTGAATAAATTATCCTTTAGCTTTTTTGAAACAGGTTAACCTTATGAGCATTGAATGTACGAAATTTTTGTTTGTTGTTTGGATTGTTTTAGGTCGGTGCCATGTTCAAATAGTGATTCAATCAATAAATCTTTTTTTATTTACAACAGTTTTCTTTCTTAATTATCTTTCAAATTTAACTCCAAATTCTAAAAATTGTTGAACTGTGCGACCTTTGTGATATGGAGTCTCAGCAGGATTAAATATTAACCTTTTAAAGCTTTTAGAGCTTTTCTTTTTAGCCCAATTAAGCTACTGAGGCAAGAGATGAGTTCATGGATGGCTTTGTACTGCTCCTTCCACATTGTACCTTTAGCAATTTCTTGCCTACCAGTCCCAAACACTGACATAGCGTTCCAAATCATGACCTGAATCGGGTGTTTTATTCTTTGCTTGACACATTCGGCATCAAAAGCTTCACAAAGCCTTCTACGAATGTAAAGAATATATTTTTTTAAATTCATTGGATGATTAATTTACCACTAAAAACGACCTGATAAAAATTTAGATGACAATGGAAAACTCTGAATAATATTTCAAAATCTCATATGAGAGAATGTACTGAAAATTTTTTTTATACTGTAAGTTGATATGAAGGTTATATTTTCAAAGTCTTATTTCTGCCAGTTGAATTTTTTTTCCCAATTATACGTCTCCTGGCCATAAGTTTGGTCATAACTCTGACTTAAGATTTTAAATTATTTTTCAATTTTTTTATTTATATCCGTCTTAATATTTATCATATCGTTTCAGTGATGAAAAAATCCATCCAATGAAAAGAAAATTTTTCTCAGTACATTCGTAGAAGACTTGACGCAGAATGTGGCCAGTAAAGAGCAAATCTTCCAAATCAGATCATGATTTGGATAATGTCGGTTTTTGGAACAGACAGGTTCGAAATTATTACATGTAAAATGTGGATGAAGGCGTAAAAAAACATCCTACAAAACCAACCTACAATTCGTCTTTTTTTCAGTTGTATTATTGAGATAAAAGAAAGATTTTGGATTTTTTAAAGAATTCTTATTTATGTATGATATGCTCTAAACCACAATGGTAAAAAAGTTACAATTTTTGAAAGCTCAAGGAATCCAAACACAACTTTAATCTGGACACAATCCAGAGCACAATCCACAATATAAAAACAATCTAGAATTGGTGCTTTATTGTTTAAAATTTAATTGAAAAAGAAATTTGTAACAAATAAAAATCCGTTGGTTGAACCAATAACTGAAGTGCGACGCTGAACCGATGCAATTCTAGGAACATGATAAAATTTTGAACATTCAATATCCGGATGGATAACCTGTCTCAAAAAGGCTAAAGGATGGTTTCTAAATATATATAATGTATACATTAAATTTTTTGTAACTGGATACAGTCAATTCAATTCCGTAAAAATTATTAAAGATTATCAAAAAGGTAAATTTTTCTTTCCGTAAACATTAAAGTGGTTTTGACAATAAAAGATTGTCAATTCTTTGACAGCGTTATATATATATATATATATATATATATCATATATAGCAGTATATTACATATTATTATTGTTATTATATTATTATTATATTAATTATATATATTATTATTATTGTATATATATATTATATTATATATATATATATAGAGTGATATTATTATATTATTATTATTACATATTATATAAATTATATATATATATATACATATGCTATATATATATATTTATTATTATATTATATATTATATTATTATATATATATATATATTATATACATATATATATATATTATTATTATATATACATATCGATAAATTAATATTATTAATATTATTGTTAATACATATTAAGGTTGAAAGAAGAGCAGTTATTACATATACATATGTTATATGTTATTATATTACATATATATACATATATATATTATATATATACATATATATATGGTACATATATATAATATATATATACATATATATATACATACATATATATATATACATATTATTACAACATATATATTATTGAGAGCATATATATTACAGGCATATGCTATATTATTATTATTGTATAGTTATTGAGCAGGTGCTGTTATTATTGTTACTGGTTATAGTTATTGCTGTTGGTTATTATTGGTATGTTATTTCATACATATACATATATATTGTTATATATACATATATTATTGTTGAGCTATTATTATTATTATTGCTACATACATATATATACATACTGGTTGCCAAGGTTGTATATATATTATGTATATATTTCCATATATATATGTATATATATATATATATATATATATATATATTAATATGAGATTATTATTATTATTACATATTATTATTATTATATATATTGTTATATTATATTATGCTATTATATATAGAGGTTATATATATTATTATATACATATATTATTGTTATTATATTATTATTATTACATATTATTACATATTATTATTATTATTATTGGAGTTACTATATTATTACTATATTATTATTATATATATTATTATTATATTTATATATATATATTATTATATTATTATATATATATATATATATATATATATATTATATTATTATTATTATATTTCTTATATAGTTGTATATATATTATTATTACTATATTATTATATTATAGATATATTATATTATTATTATTATTACATATTATTATTATTATTATTATTACATATTGGTTATTGTTATTGTTATACATATTATTATTATATATTTGAATATATACATATTATTATTATTACATTATTATATTATTATTATTGGTTGGTTATTATATTATATGGTTATTGTTATAAGATATTATTATATATTGTTATATCCATATATATATTATTATATATTATTATTATATTATTGGCTATTATTATTGTATACGTACATATATTACGTATATATTATTATACATATATATTACATATTATTATTATATTAGAGCTATTATTATACTACATATTACATACATATTATGAATATTGATATACAAATATAGAGATAATAATTAGATATTCTATTTTATTATACATATTTATTCTATTTTAAGCATTATTATATATATATTTTGGTTATTATATTCAATAAATATTTTATTATTATATACATATTATATATATATATAGCAGTATATATATTCCTTCGAAGAAGAAAAAAAAGAAAAAGAAGAAAAGGAAGAAGAAAGAGAAGAAGAAGAAGAAGAAGAAGAAGAAGAAAAGAAGAAGAAGAAGAAGAAGAAGAAGAAGAAGAAGAAGAAGAAGAAGAAGAAGAAGAAGAAGAAGAAGAAGAAGAAGAAGAAGAAGAAGAAGAAGAAGAAGAAGAAGAAGAAGAAGAAGAAGAAGAACAACAACAACAACAACAACAACAACAACAACAACAACAACAACAACAACAACAACAACAACAACAACAACAACAACAACAACAACAACAACAACAACAACAACAACAACAACAACAACAACAACAACAACAACAACAGAACAACAACAACAACAACAACAACAACAACAACAACAACAACAACAACAACAACAACAACAACAACAATAAGAAGAACAATAAGAAGAACAAGAACAAGAAAAATAAAAAGAAGAAGAAAGAAGAAGAAGAAGAAGAAGAAGAAGAAGAAGAAGAAGAAGAAGAAGAAGAAGAAGAAGAAGAAGAAGAAGAAGAAGAAGAAGAAGAAGAAGAAGAAGAAGAACTAGCAGAACTACAGAATACAGAACTACAGAACACCGACTAGCAAAGACTTTACAGTCCACTCAAGGCTAGTCTGTTTAGTATTTTTGTTTATTTAATTTGTTGGATGTGTCTACTGTTATTAAAAAAACCTGTTATGTATTTTTGAAATAAGTATATTATTTTACCTATTTCTATGTAACATATGAGTCTGCTCACTTAGAGCAGATCTGCTTCTAAGCAACAAACATCATAGTATGTTAAGTATTTTTGTTTATTTATTGTGTTGTGATCGATTAGATCACCGTCTTAGAACAGATATGTTCTATGCGGAAAACATCAAAGCCATCAACTACAGCCATTCAGCGTGATCGAATAGATCACAGTCTTAGAACAGATATGTTCTATGCGATAAACATCAAAGCCACTTACTACAGTTATTCATTACAGTTATTTGTAACAGATGTTCTATGCGGTGAACATCAAAGCTATTTATTACAGGTGAATTGCGATCGATGATATCACTATCCTAGAACGGATACTTTGCAAGCCATGAGCATCAAAGCTACTACGTCGTAATTTTTTTACGTAATTTAAAACATAATCTAATGATTTCACATTTTTTAGGTTTATTTTACCATATTCAGGATACTACTAATTCTTGTATTTGAATAAAGTAAAATCGAGTTGAAGAAAAAGAAGAAGAAGAAGAAAAAGAAGAAGAAGAAGAAGAAGAAGAAGAAGAAGAAGAAGAAGAAGAAGAAGAAGAAGAAGAAGAAGAAGAAGAAGAAGAAGAACGATTTGATTGAGATGGAAACTTCTGGCCACTCAATCCAATTATCAAATCTTCTTCGGGTCATCCATTACTTAAACTTATTCTAACAATTCTTTTTTTCCATTTGTTTTTGGATGGCTTATAAATTCTGTACGCTAATAACACACTGAGTACATTCGCTACATTTATACACACATAGGTTAATAGTTAATACGTATCTGTAAACACTCAAAGATTATATGCTCATGTTATTCTTACCCACACATCTTTGCATATATGTAAATATCCTAAGCACGATCAACATATGTGCATATAATTGTGTACATTTTAAACATTTACGTACCTATATATTTGTTCATCATTTTCCACAGATTTCATACATGTGTATATAATTGTATATCTTTGTAAAATCGTATGACCGTGTTAAATGTCAGAATTCACCCAAACATAACACTTGAGAAGCCCTTTGAGGTACGTCAATTTTCATCTATTGAACTTCATATTCAAATGCATTTATTTATTTATTTATTTATTTGTTCATTTATTTATTTATTTATTATTTATTTAATCATTTATTTATTTATTTTTCGCTTAATTGAGACATATTTTCATTTTGGTTTCGATTTTGTCTAAAATGTTTAGGTAGACGACGTTAATTATTTTATTTGGTAAAAATTGTCAGATTGCCTTCTCTGTTAGAGCATTGAGAAGAGCATTGAGGACATTAGCTCAGCAAGAGCGCTCAGAGTTAATGTCTCAAACATACCTCTAAAACAAATTAGATAATATTTCACCGCACTTTAGCGCACAGTTGTACGAAACGCTTACCCCCTCATTTGATATTAATGATGTGTTGTTCGCTTTTCCATTTCAAAAGGTTTGAGACGAGCCTGACTAAGATGAATAGATTATGATTGATCCATTGAGTATTGAAGTGTTGTTAATTAAAAAATACTATATACACAGAGAAAGTTAAAACGTTAGTTAAAGAGAGAGAGAAATAAATCGACGACAAGAGAGGAGAAAAAAAGTGAAACAGAGAAATGCAGAAAGAAAAAAGAAAAGCAAAGAAAGAAAAGAAAATGAAAGAAAAGACGAAGGGAGGATAAGATAGATAGATAGATAGATAGATGATACTGTAGATAGATAGATAGATAGATAGATAGATAGATAGATAGATAGATAGAGAGAGGGTATAGATAGATAGATAGATAGATAGATAGATAGATAGATAGATAGATAGATAGATAGATAGATAGATAGATAGATAGATAGATAGATAGATAGATAGATAGATAGATAGATAGATAGATAGATAGATAGATAGATAGATAGATAGATAGATAGATAGATATAAGGATAGATAGATAGATAGATAGATAGATAGATAGATAGATAGATAGATAGATAGATAGATAGATAGATATTGGATAGATAGATAGATAGATAGATAGATAGATAGATAGATAGATAGGGATAGACAGATAGATAAATGGATAGTTAGATACATAGGTGATAGATAGATAGATAGATAGATAGATAGATAGATAGGTATAAATAGGATAGATAGATAGATAGGTAGATATATGTAGATAGATAGATAGATAGATAGATAGATAGATAGATAGAAAGATAAATAGGATAGGATAAATAGATAGATAGATAGGGAGAGATAGATTTATAGATAGATAGAAAGATAGATAGATAGATAGATAGATAGATAGATAGATAGATAGATAGATAGATAGATAGATAGATAGATAGATAGATAGATAGATAGATAGATAGAAAGATAGATAGATAAATAGATAGATTATATAGATAGATAGATAGATAGATAGATAGATAGATAGATAGATAGATAGAAGGTAAGAAGATAGATAGATAGATAGATAAGCAGATAGGTATACAGATAGTGGATGGATAGATAGATAGACAAATATATACATTTAGAGATAGATGTCAGATTAATAGATAGATAGAGAGATAGATTAATTTATAAATGAATGTGAAGATAGTTAGAAATTAGATAGATAGATAGA
>JABUQX010071748.1:0-2500 GCA_015478945.1 Trachelipus rathkii | reverse complement strand
ACCCTCCTAATAGCTTTGACCCTTTTGACTCTTCCCACCTCAATTTCAATGGACAAATGAACAATTTCGTAACAACCTGAACCAATGAAGTAAATTCCTCTTCTCTTACCAACGAGCTAAAATGATTTGATAAAGCCGATAATGTCCTTAATTTTAGAGTAATCAACATTAAGAAAGCCTTCCAAAACACCATGAAGACCTATCTAACGCTTCATCCCGCTTAGTGGTTAAATTCCTGGTATGTCCTTACGAGACCTTTCTAAAAAATCGATATACTCCCACAAATACCTTATGCCCTTGGTTATATATATTCCAGTTTGCCGTATATGAAAAAAAAGGGAAGGTGTCTCAGTGCTATGAAAAGAGGTCTAAAGCAAAAAAACTTTTCTCAGTCGGTAACTCTTGACATTCGAGCTCTTGGCTTAAACTTTTAAAGAGACTAAAACAATTAAGCTTATTAGTGTTAAGACCACCACATAGAGTAGGGTAACTTCATACAAAAAACTCGAAACTATCATTCGTACACTGAAAAGTGGGATCTCTTGAATACCTGTGACTTTAACAGGTTGACGTATACTAGCAAAAATATCAATTTGTGGAAAAAAATGACTAATGACACGGTTATGACGTCAAACGCTACCAATATATTACAAAAATTACAACCCAAAGATGAACATCAATAACCCCACTATCATTGACCATATATGGTCAAATAATCGTGGCACAACTAAATCCTTTAGACTACACGCTGACCTCTCAGACCACTACCCATACATCCTGACATTTGAATCTTCACTTTCCCCTACCGTGCAAACAGAAAATGAATATAGGCTAAATATCAGAAGACCGAAACAAACATTTCTACGACCAAATAAAAAAATACAACTTTCCTTGCTATCTCAACGATTATATCTCTCACTTAGATGAAAAATACAAAATTTTAGCTCCCTTCCGACGAACACGTATGATAAAAACTTTCCAATAAAACACAAAACAATCTCATGGAATGTTAATGGAATAAATGGCTGACTAAAGCATACTAACCTCAAGTTAGACAAAACACAACCACATAAAATGCTAAGCTAACGATATGACCAATGCTGTTACACAGAATACTCCCACTCTAAAAAACTAATAAGAAAATACCAAAAGCTAGTTTCTTTGCTATAAGTCAACAACTCAATCAACCCACAGTTCGCAATGCAGCATCAATTAAACGACATTCTACAACCACACAATAAACTAAAAAACAAACCAATAAACAATTAAAAAGAGGTGATGAAAATAGCAACGATAGCAACGCATAGCCAATGAATTGAACTCCTTACATTTGACAACCGTGAAGGGGCAGCTTACAGCCGAAATGTCCAGAAACAGAGAAAGAGTCTTGCGACATTTAATAACCAACACAAATCAGGCAGAACTTTGCCATTCGAAAAGTATTATCAACCTCGACTTGAGTGTTAATATAAAATGTCTCATGAAAAAGGGCCGACCTTCAGAATTCCCACGGGAATCAAAACAACGCAAAAAAAAATCTCACCTTATATAGCCTCTCTCTTATAAACATCAATGACTAACATTACTATCGACAACGACTATAAAAATTGCAAAAGTTATCCCTGTTCCCAAGAGCTCTGACACCTTCCTTCCGAAAAATTCGTCCATCATCCTACATACAACTCGTAAAAATAACTTTGAAAAAATTATGAACTTGTTCTGAATTGGTATGATAAATGGCTTCCTCTCCACCAAACTCAGTTTGGCTTCACCAAAAACCGCAAACAGGATTGCTCATATATTCCTTACTGACACAACCTATACAAAGCTACTGAAATAGAAAACAAACTGATTAACTTATACCTGTTAGATTTCTCAGAAGCAGTCAACCATTAGTCCAAGCACAAATCCTACTCTTAAACAATTATTAGAGAACTTGAGGATTCAGAATAACTTACTAACAATGTTTCACTCAAAACCGACACCGAACACAAATTACCTCAGCTTAGAGAACACATACACCCCCACTTCCTCAATTTCCCAACAGGGTCCCTCAGCGGGACCTCCATACAATGCCACTATTCTTAAAAATAATATATACAAATGACTTTCAAAAGTGTCACAGTTCTATAACACACTCAAACTCTTGTACACAATACAATCTAATATCAAAAATCGAATATGAAAAACACACAATAGACGACAAAGTAAATACTTAAAAAAACAATTATAACATAGAGGCAAACAGACTCTCACCGTAGAATCTACAAAAAACAAATATACACTAAGTAATAACAAATAATAAAACCCTATACAACTAAAGAAGAGAAAGATATAAATAAATCGCAATCGCTGCCAAGTACTTAAGATAATAATCCTACGACAACTTTCTTTCAAAGAACATATAAATAGTTCAATACATTAGCAAAATTATCCTACTAACTATGCAATTCCATAAGATAAAGTAATTTTCCAAATAATCATTTTAAACTATTCTTTT
>JABUQX010071747.1:27500-29213 GCA_015478945.1 Trachelipus rathkii | reverse complement strand
ATATATATATATATATCATTTTAACATTGCAATAACAGCAGTTAATTAGTTAGTAAACAAAGAAGAGTTACGAGAAGATAAAGAAAACTTGCCTCCTCTGAAGTCGAACCACCGCGCATGTTGCGACTGAGAACAACATACTCGAAGCTTTACCGTTGAGCCCTCCTCTAACCCAAAAAAGTTAGATTCAAAAATAACTTTAAGAGAGCGAGCTCCCGTCAAGGCGATATCACCAGGATTTTACTCTGTCCTTCCCTCGTTCCCTTATTGGCTGCGGTTATTGCAACATTGCAATAAAACTATACTAAAAGCATCCAAAAAAATTCATTCTCCAGAGTTGCCGCAAACATTTTAATCCCAATTTTTCACCATAAATGGTCACCCTAATAAAGCAAAAAAATTCCCTCCGGCTAAACAGAGCCAAATCAAGACCAAATTAACCTAATCATAGACCTCAACAATAAAATAAATAACTTAATTAACTCAAATAAGGATAAAAATTGGCAACATTACACCTGATATCAAGACCTTTAAACCAATACAGCAAATTTATACCGAACAATAAAAAAAAATTCACACATCACAAACACAACAACCCCCACCAACAAACAAAGCCATCTGTAAACAAAGTAATAAAATCCCCAGCATTAATAATAATCAATGCAACATCATTATGTAACACTATTCCAAAATAAGCCATAAACCTACAATCCGTACAAATAAATTAACAATTAAACGACTTAAAAATTAAAGGATAACTTAGAAAATCCCCAATTCATTTCCTTAGAAGTGATTAACACCATCAAAACCTCAAAAACTCACCAGCAGAGAATCCTGACAAATTATCCAATATTCACCTCAAACACTTAGGAAATAACACCATAGAAAAGCTAACCAAAATTTTCAACACAGCTTGGCAAGCTAACACCTTTCTGGAAACCTTTCTGGAAACATTTCTGGAAACACCTAACACCTTTCTGGAAACAAGCCCACATAACCCCCATATTAAAACCCAACAAACCCTTCCATAACTCAGCTTCATACAGACCTATATTGATCATTGATCTCTGCAATATCCAAAGTATTAGAGAAATTAATCCTAAATAGAATCTCCCCTACTATCCCCCCCCCTCTCAGATACCCAACATGGATTCAGACACAAACATTCCACCACTACATTATTAACCAATCTAACACAAAACATTCTTACAGGATTTAATCAAGCCCTACCCCCCAAACGTACTCTTCTAGTAGCCATAAACATAAACAAGGATTTCGATACAGTTCCACACCACCTCTTAAAAGATAAAATATTAAATAAAGAAATAAAAATCAATGACAAGAAAATAAGTGCAAACTTCTTATCCGAATATAGAAGTAGAATCCTACAAGGACGTCACGCCTCCCTCACATAAAAACTATAAAATGGAGTCCTAAGAGGCGCCATTTTATCACCAACATTTCTCAATCTTTCATACATGACCTACCTCAACCCACAACCCCATCTATAAAAAGTATCAGCTATGCAGACGACCTAACAATCATAGCCGAAAACTCCTCTATAAATAGAACAAGAGGAGAACTACAGAAATATATAAATCAACTTGAACAATGGCTATCAACAAATAGAATGAATATTTCGCGTAAAAAATTCCCTTACACACTACTTACACTCGATAAAAGAGAATCCAACAGCCATCCAAACGTGCTTCT
>JABUQX010071747.1:20000-22500 GCA_015478945.1 Trachelipus rathkii | reverse complement strand
ACATTGGCTGCCAGCATCATATTCTTGATAGAATCTTAAAGCATGTGTTAGACTTCTTTAATCCAATTTCTTCTACCAAACCAACTCTCAACTATGAATTCGTGGACGAAGTGATAAAACAATACGATATCTTGCAGCAGTCCTACAAGCCAGAGAGTGAAATGATAACTATTCAAAATTCAGGTTGGCGAGATGTAGAGCATTCAGTTTCCTTAAAGAAACTAGTGCGTACCCCGTAATTAATTGGAGAAAATTACCGTCTCTTCACAATGCCAGATGGAATTCACGTGCTTTATATGCTATTATTTCGTACTTCCTCCTTCCTAAATGGAGAATTTCACTGGAAACACCGTGCACTTTCATCTCAAATACATGGCAAGAAGCCTGGTTTTCTAACCAAATGTTTAACGCACAGATTCACCAGAAATTGATGGATGGAATTTCCGAATTAAATTGCTCTGCAGCCATGAAGTGCTTTGAAACTCACTGGAATGTTGACAGATCCGTTGTAGATATACCACAGACGAATATTTGTGCCGAACGAGGGGTGAAATTAATGGAAGAACTGTACCAGAAATGCAAAACAGATAAATATTTGAATCTGAAGCTTATTGCAACTAATACATTTTGATTGTGATGAATGTACTTAAGTTTCAGAATTTTCATTGTCATTGGTACGGAATATTTTTTATGAATTGAACGAAATAATTGTTATTTTCTGTCATTATTGTCATTATTAAAAAGTTCATTGATTTCTAATACAGGCTAAAAAAAAATTTTTTTGGTCATAACTCTAAATATAAATATATACTATATATATATTATATATATATAATATATATATATATATATATATATATATATAGTATATATATATATATACTATATATATATATATATATACTATATATATATATATATATATATATATATCATACCAACTTTAAGGTGGCCTTCAAGGGGAGGTTTGAGCACCTGTTTGTGGACATAGACCTGCTGATGACCACAGCCCTCCACCCCCATTTCAAACTTCCAGTCGTTGAGTTCCTGAATGAGGACTTGAAGGAGATCATCAGGAAGAGGGTTATCAGTGAGGTGCTGATAAACGTGACTCCTGGTCACGACAACGATGGTGCCGCCCAAGAGCAGGAGCAGGTGGAAAACGACCCCTTCCAATTACATGAAGGCGAATGACAACCAGCCTCTGGCTATCGACCACCATGAGGAGGACTTGAAGAAGGCTTTTGAGATTTGGAACAAGCTGAAGGTGAAGAGGACCACCCCACTGTCTGTATACCTATTTCCCCTCAGCAGCACAGAGAAGTCTGGTTGGACCTCTTTATCAAGTACAATACCCCTGTCCCCCCTTCCGCGGTTGTGGAGAAATTGTTCAGTTTGGGCTCTAATGTTCTCAGGCCTAAGAAGTCATCCCTGACTGATGAGAATTTTGAGAAGCTGGTGTTTCTGAATTTGAAATATGCACCTCTTGAATTTGAAGTGGCTGTGCCAGATGGAGTAAAAGGAAGAGGAGGAGGAGGAGAGAACAACAGCAATGACTAACTAGTAATTACAATTAGGTTAGAATATATATATTATAATAAATATATACTATATATATATATATATATATATTAATATATATATATATTATATACTAATATATATATAATATATATATATATATATATATATATACACCTAAACATTAATGTCGTTACGTAATTAGTCAATGTTTTGTCCTATTCTCCTCCTTCCTCCTATGTTCCACCCTTTGGCACAGCCAAGAAGCACGATTCTCTGGAGAGCTCTGGGAGAACGGTTTTGAGCCGATGGAAGAGAAGTTGCTAGTTCTACTGAAAGGACGAAAATCGCTAACCGGTGAGTGTTAACTTGAGGGACTGAGCGTCGGAGACCAGTGCCCCGAGGAAATGGTTCTCAAAGAGTGTTCTAGGTTTAAGAGTCGGACCAGAAGAAAGAAGGATGCTGGATTCAACTGAAAGGCGAAAACCCTTTCTGGGAGTTGTTCTAGATAAATATATATATACATATACTTATACTATATATATTATATATATATATATAGATATATATATATATATATATATAAGTATATATATATATATATATATATATATGATATATGATATATATATATATATATATTTATATATATGCAATATATATATATAATATATATTAAATATATAATAATATATATATATAATATATATAAAATCTATATAGATGATATAATATCATATATAATATATTATATATATATATATATATATATATATATTATTATATATATGAGAAGTTTCAAAAGAAGATGTTTGGAATAATAAAAGGAGGAAAAAAGAATATAAAAGCTGCATACGTAAGAGGGAAAAAAAAAAGAGGATAACTGAACAGTTTGGAAGGAGGATTAATGGGGACTTACAAGGAATAGGAAGCTCTTCTGGAAGGAAGCGCGAAGGTTAAGAATGAAAATAAGAGGAAA
>JABUQX010071747.1:0-15000 GCA_015478945.1 Trachelipus rathkii | reverse complement strand
TTTACTTCCTAATTTGAGTAGAGTTCGTTGCAACTCGCTCTAACACAAAGGTCGTCCTTTATGTTTCACATTCTGACTCCAGACATAACCGATATTGCTCAGTCCTTATAATTTGCTCCACTGCGTGATATCTAGAACACCATTTTCTTTCCTACATTATTTCCTCATTTATCTTTTACTTTCATAATCAGCGGACTTCTAGCAGGACATATCGATAATTAAAAACATTTTCATTTCCTCCCAATTCTGGTTAATATATATTATAATAATTTTTTTTGCATTTAGTATATATATTTTTTTTAAAATTATTTAATTATTTTAATTTTTTTTAATATTATATATTAAATATATATATATATATTATATATATATATATATATAATAATATATAATATAATATATATATATATATATATAATATATATATATATAATATATATATATTAGAGGATGTGCCGAATAGTGAAAAAGCGAATACCGAATACTGAATATTCGGCTAAAAGTATTCGGCGAATACCGAATATTCGGCCGAATAATTACTTCGCTATTCGGCCGAATAGTTATTTCAAAGTTTGGTCATCCATTTAGGAAAAATAAAGAAAACTTACACTGGTCAACAAAAAGAGTGAAATTTTTCTTGATGGATTTTGTAGCAGAATATAGTAATTTCGAGGTGCTGATTCCATGTATATTCTCTCGATTTGCTGTATCACATCCCGTTTGTCGTGCAATCCATGGACCCTATTTTTGGTGGCAGTATTCCCTAGGAAGACAAAATTCATTGCGCGCCACTACGTTAGGCTGTATAGACGTTAACCTTTCCGCAATATATCTACAGTAGCAGCAAGTTTACTGCGGTCGATATTTGGGAAGCATGTGGAAACTTTAGTACGTCTACATGTATGGTGCCAATGACCTGGATGATTGTCTATCATCCATCTGAAATATAGTCGGATGGTCCGTCATTGTTCCCCAGGTGAACTGAACGATCTTGTTTGAGAGTTGTATTTGCTCGAAGTTGTCCTGAGCTGTTCGCTTCGAGGTTGCATGAAAAAGAAGCAGAGCTGCGGAGGCTCTTCCAGTCACATGGTAACCTTGTGTATTGCAGTGAAGTTCAGGCCTACTACTCGCATGGGACTCCCAGCAAACGATGCAGGTGAGTGGCGACTGTTTATTGAAACTTCCTAGAGCAGTTTAAAGTGTGTGTTGTTACACAACGGCAACAGGTATGCTTCGGTTCCAGTAGGGTACTCGGTACGGATGAGAGAGGAGTATGCAAAAATCAAGACAGATTGAAGAGGCTACAATATCAGGTACATGGATGGTAAATATGCGTCGACCTCAAAATGGTAAACATTTTGCTCGGTCAGCAAGCAGGTTTCACCAAATATCCCTGCTTCCTGTGCTATTGGGACAACCGGGCGGCAATGGATCACTGGACCAAAAGAGAATGGCCACCGAGGGAAACCTTGACGCCAGGTGACAAGAACATTGTACGTGAACCACTTCTACAGAGAGAAAAACATCATCTTACCTCCACTAAACATAAAACTTGGTTTGATGAAACAATTGGTGAAGGCCCTGGACCATGATGGTGAATGCTTCCGCTATATAGAAAAAAGCTGGGATATTTGATGGCCCACAAATACGGACACTCCTCCGTGATGCTGCCTTTGCTACAACAATGACTTGTTAGAGGCAAGAGCGTGGAATGCTTTTTCAGATGTAGCACAGAATTTTCTGGGGAACAGGAAAGCCGAGAACCACTAACATTGTACAGGAACTGCTGGACAGTTTTCATTCTCATGGATGTAGAATGAGTATAAAGTTGCACTACTTACATTCTCACCTAAGAAAATTTCCGGTATACCTAGGCGATGTTAGTGATGAGCAGGGTGAACGCTTCCATCAAGATCTAAAGTTCATGGAAGGACGTTACCAGGGCAAGTGGGATATCAATATGATGGCCGACTATTGTTGGAGCTTGATGAGGGATATTCCAGACGCTATGCACAGTAGATCGTCTACGAAGAGAAAGTTACTACCATCGTAGGTATGTTTACATTAACTAAACCCATTCCTTCTATTACATTCATTGTTGTCCCATATTACTCTTTATTCATAGTTGTATTATATGTTTAACATATATCTATCAAAGACATGTATCATATTGTGATTTGTTTCACTCCTTCATATATCAATATATATATATAATATATATAATATAATATAGATATATATATAATATATCATATAATATATATATATATATATATATATTATATATATATATATATATATATATATATTATATATATATATATATATATCTCAATAATTGTGATAGACCCTTTTGAAAAAGGTAAAACATATAATTTTAAAAATCTGTGTTACACACAATATCTCAAAAATGCGATGTGATGCAAAAACCGATTACATTTTTTGGAATCAGCACATCAATAATTAATTTATGCAAAACCCCGTCCAAGAATTTTCATGTTTACCAGTGTTATATACAAAGTTAATAAAACAAAAAGTAATAACTATTTTCTTACCTATATCAAACCATTCACATATTAAATATAATTAAATGAAAAATTGAAAAAGTTTCGTAGTTAAAGATATTAATAAAACTAAACTTCATTTGAATTAGCTCTAAGGTTAAAATGACAGAACATTAGCAGTTCTCCATTTTCAGGGGATAACCTATTTCTTGTTGCTTCATAAATATTTCCTCCGTGTTCTAAATATTCTTTCACTTTCGACTGGTGACGGTGGAGCTGAAAGATATTTTATTGCTAGTTTTTTCAAATTCATTAAAACTATTTCCAGTGTTTTTCCACAATTGAAGGGAATATCATTGTCTTCATGGTCAAAGTAGGCAAAACTTTATATATTTGTTATTTTTTGCATGTATTAATTCACGTATGAGCCTTTTACCTTTTAGATTACAATAATCCGATCGTTCAGAAAAGAATGCGGACTTTCTTTTTTCAGCTCTCACCTTTCTTTTCCTGTATGATGATTTTGATGCCACAATTTCTTTAAAAACCATTAAAGAAGTGAAAATGAAACCTTCAGCTTCACTTTCCCCACTCCGTGAATCATCGTCAGCAGAAAGAGTCAGGAGCTAAATTTTCATGCTTTTATTTCCATGCCTCAACGACCATATTTTTACTGATTCATCTGATTCATGCTGAAAAATTAGCTTGAGAATCGCAGATCTAAAAAAGTAGCTACACACAAAGATTTATCACATAGGAACTTAGAAAGTCTTTTTTTTCTACTGATTTTTTAAGCTCTTCAACGAGTGTTATTATTCCACTGAATAAAGCTTTGCTTTTAATATGCCTTATTATTAAAAATAGATTTAATTGCTTTAAAATATTAAGGGATCACTTGGCCGACTGTTACTTCACGTTTAATGCTTGTTTTAGTGATGATTGTCAAATGTCTTCAAGTAAAGGGAATAAATTATTTTGCCACTGAAAATCAGTCCACATTTTCTGATTGCAATTCAGCACGTATATGGATGGGGAACTTTTTGTTCAAACAATCTTTTAAGCATATCATAAGTTCTGTTACCAGCGATTGTAGAAACGTCTTGAATAATTTAGCTTGTAATTGACATTCAGCTTAGCATTCTGTAAAAAGTTTTTAAGGTTTGCAGACTGCACGTTGACTGAATGTGGAAATGAGAGGATATGCTTCTGCAAGTAAAAAAAATATCTTTAACAGACTTCTGACATAATATTGAATTCGTGAATGCATAGTTGCTACATGTGAATAAAACATGAAATTGATAGCAAGCCACTCTCCTTTATATCAGCTACCATGTTTGGTCCATTATCCCGCATCACTAAATGAATTCTATTTTTTAGAATATTGAAAAATATCAAAGGCCCTTATAGGATCTGACAAATGACAAAGATTTTCGCCATATTGGCTACAAAATTTGGCTTTATTTTTATTTTTTTGGAAAATAAATTTCTAAAATTTCAATTTTAAATTGAAATAACTTTCCCTTATGTTGACGTAATTTATTGTTTATAAAGCTCAATATTCGGCCCGAATAGTTCGGCAAAAAGCCGAATACCGAATATGTCGGTATTTTGCCGAATAGGCCGAATACCGAATACTTACCGAATAATAATATTTAGTTAATATTATAATATAATATATATAGATATATATATATAATATATATATATATATACTAATTATATATATATATATATAAAATAATATATATATATATATAGTATATATATATTATATATATTATATATAATAATATATATAATATATTATATATATACTATATATTATATATTATACATATATTATATAATATATATATATATATATATTATATATATATATATATATATATATATTATATAATATATATATATATTATAATATATATATATATATATTCAGATTCATCCGCGTGAATGCGGATGAATCTGAAGTAATTTCAAAAGTCATTGATGATAACGATAACACAGGTAATCGTGAAGCATATGCATCGACTTCTTACGTTACTGTCGAGAATAGTGACCAGGTAGAAGAAGCATAAGACAAAGAAATCTTTATACCAAGCGATGATCCATTTTATCGGAAGGTTAGTGAAGCCACGCGAGACTACTTTCCAGATAAAAGTAGATTTTTAACAAAATCCTTGTTTGAACGAAAACTTTTGAATGGAGATGTGAAACGTGAGTATTTAGTGTACTCTAACAGTCAAGGATCCGTCTTTTGTGGTCCGTGTAAACTTTTTCTAGGCGGTTTTGGATCTCAGTTTGTAACAGAAGGATGTAACGATTGGAAGCCTGGCAATACAAGATTGACTGAACATGAAAATTCCGTTCGCCATCATGATTGTTTGTTGATGCTGAAGAGACTAAGTAATTCATTCATTATGTAGAGTTGACAAGTAGCTGCTCTCTCAATTAGAAGAAGAAGAAGTAAAATATTGGAGAAATGGAACTACAAAAAGTTAAATGCTGTTATTAAGAAAACTTTCCTCACAGGGGGTACCATCCGAGGCGATGATGAAATACTGCTTAGTTTCGAAATGGAAATTTTATGATGTGTCTGAAATTTATTGCCAAGAATTTGACCACTATTTACAAAATCACCATATCTCAATTCAAAGTTCTGCAAAGGCACTTCTTATATCACATAGCATTACGAAGAACATATCCAAAATTATGGCTAAAAGGTAATCATGTGAAATTACTGCAAGAAATTCAGGAAAGTAAGTATTTTTCTATTATTGTTGATTCCATGGCACTCCAGATATTACTCATAAAGATCAGCTGAGCTTTATCATCAGATATGTTAGCAAAGAAGGTACGCCTAAAGAAAGTTTTTTAGGATTTATTAAAAATCCAGGTCATACAGGTAAAGAACTAGCGGAAACTGTGATGAGTTTTCTCAAAGCAAATTGAATTAACTAGCAGTATGTCGGGTGTCAAACGTATGATAATGCTGCTAATATGTCAGGAATATATTCTGGCCTGCAAACAAGAATTAAAGAGGTCAACCATCTAGCATATTTCATACCATGTTCAGCTCATTCCCTTAATTTAGTGGGATCTAGCGCTGCCACAGGTTGTAAACAGGAGTTTTATTTTTTTGCTTTGCTTCAGAATCTTTATAATTTTTTCTCGGGCTCTACGCATCGTTGGGGTATCTTAAGAATCTTTCTTCAAAAATATACTGTCAAAACACTATGTGGGACAAGGTCGTCAGCTCGAGCAGAAGCTTGTAAAAGTCTAAACAAAGGTTTGGAAGCTATTGTTAAGGATTTAAACTCTGTATCTGAAGATAAAAGCGAGAGACCAGTCATTTAGCAAGAGGCAAAGGGAATTTTAAAAAAATTGAGTTCCTATAAAAATACTCTTTCTGTCTGTAATATGGGAACCAATACTTGAAAGATTTGATTTTGTAAATAAAAAATTGCAATCTGAAGATATGGATGTGGCCACCGTTATTAATTTGTATAACTCTCTGTGTAACTTAGTTAATGAAATTAGTTCATTAGAAACCTACGAAAATTGTGCAAAAGAAAAATTGAAAATCTTTACACAAAAAGACATCAAGAATGTATCTAAACTAAGATCTGAGAAAGAAGAAAATTATCAAATATGCATTCTTCAAGCAAGCTTCAATTACTATATTTAGATTAAACTGTCAACAGTGAATGAAATAAGAAAAGTTTGCATACAGCGCAATTTTCAGAAAAGTTTTTTATTCTTATCAAATCTGAGACCCGAAACCGACCCAGATGTTACATTCATAAATCCAGCTAAATTATTACAAAAAATCTATCGATCTGACCCTAGAAGATTTGCGGCAGAATGCATTCATTAAAAATGTTTGCTTTTAGAAAGAAGTAATGGCAGTCTAAACTTGGTTCCGCAATAAAACAAATATTTTTATTTACCAAAAGCCTCATGATAATATCCAATCTGAATATTGCTTTAATAATATGTTTTATGTACTCTGCGACAAAACTGCCAGCTGAAGATCTTTCTCGCACACTTAGAAGGGTAAAAAATTATTTACGTTCGTCCCAGTCCCAACAGTGCTTTGCACTTGCTATTGAAAATGATTTCACCGTAAAATTCGATTACGAAGATATTATGTGCCAAAGTGCTAAAACTGTAAAAGCAAGACGAAACCTGTGTTAAATTTTGGGGAATTTTTCCCATTAATTGATATGTAGATTGTAAATAATGTAGGTATTGATATAATATTATATATAATATATATAATATATATATATATTATATATATATATAATAATATATATATATTATAATATATATATATATATTATATATATATTATATATATATATTATATATATATATATATATAATATTATATATATATAATATAATATTATATATATTATATATATATATATATATAGTATTATTATTAAACATGACAGATGACAGATTTACGGCTAAATCTGGAAATCTGGAATGCTGGATATTGAAACTTTTTGGAATCCAAGAAAAAGGAGGTCCCATTTTAAAATTTTAGATTGTGAAACGTGGATATTTTTATCCGTGGATTTTCTCATTTTGGAGATTCAAAATGAGGATAATTGAAGATCCTTCGATCCGACGCGTTCTACGCAGCCTTTCCCGCGTTTTTGCCGCCGTTCGCTCTTTCGGTACATTTTTTGCAGGCAGATCCTTCGTCAGTAGAACTTTTATCATCACTCCCTCTTCAGATGTAACTTCGTGGCACACTGATGAGCAAATGCGTATAAGGTACAATTTTTACCCCTTGTCATGAAAGGCGAAATGAATTTTGTGAAACACCTGTTTCCCAATAATTCTTTATGAGCTTAGACATGAACAAGTAGGGTAAAAATGCAGAACGAAGAAGTGATGGGTAAGGGCACATAACATTGTGCATAGAAAGCTGAAAATGATATGGCCAAAAAAATTCGCACACACATGCCATACACAAACACACACACATAATATATATATATATATCATTATATAAGTTATATATTTTATATATAATATATATATAATATATATATATATATATATATAATATATAATATATTATATATGGTTAATTATACCCATATACGAACACACACACACTATATATATGTGTATTATATATATATATATATATATATATATATATATATATATATTATATATATATATATATATATATATATATTATATATATATATATATTATATATAAAATATATTAATTAGGACCTCTATACCGAGCACACCACACGACACATATATTATTATATATATATATATATATATATATTTATATATATATATATATATATAATTATATATATATAATATATATATATATATACTATATATATTATATATTAGTAATTATACCCATATACCGAACACACACACACAAAACAAACACCACAACACTCAACATATGCCACAAGATATCTTCATTATATATATAATAGTATATAATAATAATAATATATATATATATATATATATATATAGATATACTATATATATATATATATTATATATATAATATTATATATAATTAATTAGGCCTCTATACGAGCCACACACACAGCACACATACATTGTATTATATAATATATAATTATTATAATATATATATATATATATATATATATATATATATATATATATATATTTAAATAAACTGTATATATATTGGTTAATTATACCCATATACGAACACACACACATTCACATTTTACCGGTTTTATCCGGTATATATATATTATATATATATATATATATATATAATATAAAGCAAGGCACTATATAATATATATATATATATAGGCATATATATATATAATATATAATATAATATATATATAATATAATATATAATATAACTATATATATATATATATATGTCTTGGAATTTCCTAATGTCGTTCATATTTAATATATACATTTCGTAGTCTTATGTATTTTGTTAAAAAATGTTATTTTAATTATGTATTTTAGTTTAAACTGAATCTTATTTTTATTAAAAAAAAGTGGATCTATATATTTGCAAATTTTTATGTAATTTTAGTTTTTTTTTAAAATTTTTTGTTTATAAACATTTTTGTTTTTACATAAAAAATTTATTCTTTTATGTTTATAACTTAAAAAATTTGCGATTTTTACAAACACCTACAGCAGTAAATCAGGTAAATTTGTAAATCAACCTTACCCAGCCACCCTCCTAACCATTCGGGATCTATGATCTATGATCTATTGATTCAAGACATAATTTTGTATAATATAACAAAACTTTTATTTATTTTTGTTTTGTTTCTTTAAACATTTTTTTTTTACTAAAAAATTTATTCTTTTTATGTTTATAACTTAAAAAATTTGCATTTTTACATACCTTAAAGCAGTAAATCAGTAAATCAGTTAACCAAACTGCCCTCCCCAACCCTCCTACCCTTCCATGATCTATTGATCTATTGATCTATTGATCTATTGATCTATTGATTCAAGTCATATTTTGTATAACATAACACAAAAACTTTTATTTATTTTGTTTTGTTTCTTTAAACATTTTTGTTTTTACTAAAAAAATTATTCTTTTTATGTTTATAACTTAAAAAAATTTGCATTTTTACATACCTTAAAGCAGTAAATCAGTAAATCAAACTGCCTTCCCCAACCCTCCTACCCATTCGTTTATCTAGCTCTGGACTTATTTTGATCTATTAGATCTATGGATTCAAGTTTCAATCACGATGAGTGTGAAGTAACACTGGTATAGGAGCGTGACACGACTGTGTATAAGGTGGTTTGAGCGTCTAATATATGGCGGTACGAGAAAATTGAATACCACATACCGAGCTATGAGATCCTCAGAGCACATAAAGAGATATAAAATAAGATACCTCAAAAATTTAATGTATTACCCCAAAATGATTAAGTAAAAGCGATTACATTAATTACTTGATTTTTCGCTCCTAGAGTTCAAACACTTATAAATATACCCAAGGCCCGAAACAAACTAGCAAGCTAGCAAAGAACAAGCAAACGAAAAATGAAGCATGCGCGCGATACAAGACACTAACACAACTCCTTGTATAACACATACTTAATCTGTCTCCATAAACTAAACACAGTCCCTCAGCGTCAAGGAAAGAAGCCAGAACAGCTTCCCTCTAATACACATCAATTATCTTAGCCCTAACTAGCAACCAAGACACAATTAAGATGATGTTAGTAGCTAAAACAGAGCAAACAAACGAATATACCGCGATTATACATAACACCTCTAAGACAAAGAGGTAGCGAATAAAATGAAGTATATCTCAAATAACTGCCCCTCCAGTACCCTCAACAACTGGTGCAGTACAGTATTGACTACTTACGATTTCAAGTGCATAATCTATAAACACAAAACTTTTATTTATTTTTGTGTTGTTTTTTCCTTAAACATTTTTTGTTTTTACTAAAAAATTTATTCTTTTTTATGTTTATAGCGTAAAAAAATTTGCATTTTTTTACATACCTTAAAGCTAGATAAAGCAGTAAATCAGGTAAATCAAACTGCCCTTCCAGCCACCCTCCCCATCCATCCGTGATCTATTGATCTATTGATCTATTGATTGAAGTCACATATTTTGTATAATATAACACAAAAAACTTTTATTTATTTCTTTGTTTGTTTCTTTAAACATTTTTGTTTTTTACTAAAAAATTTATTACCTTTTTATGTTTATAACTTAAAAAATTTGGCATTTTTACATACCATAAAGCCAGTAAAATCAGGAAATATCAGTAAATCAAACTGCCCTCCAGCCACCCTCCCCATCCATCCGTTGATCTATGATCTATTGATCTATTGATTCAAGTCTTTATTTGTATATATTTGGATAAAACTTTATTTTTATGTTTTGTTCTTTAAACATTTTTTTGTTTACTAAAAAAATTATTCTTTTCATGTTTATATAACTTAAAAAATTGCATTTTTACATACCTAAAGCAGTAAATCAGTAAATTCAGTTAAATCAAACTGTATCCAGCCCCCTCACATCCACCGTGATCTATGATCTATTGATCTATTATCTATTGATTTCAAGTCATATTTGTATAACATAACACAAAACTTTGATTTATTTGTTTTGTTTTCTTTAAACATTTGTTTTACTAAAAAAATTATTCTTTTATGTTTTATAACTTAAAAAATTTGCATTTTACATACCCTTACATACGCTAAATCAGTAAATCAGTAAATCAAACTGTATCCAGCCCACCCTCCTACCCAATCGTGATCTATTGAATCTATTGATCTATTGATCTATGTGATTCAAGTCATATTTTAGTATAACATAACACAAAAACTTTTATTTATTTTCGAATTGTTTATTAAAACATATCTCTTTTTTAATCAAAAAAAAATTATTATATTTATGTTATAACGAAAAAATTTGCATTTTTTACATACCTAAAGCAGTAAATCAGTAAATCAGTTAATCAAACTTTGCCCTACCAGCCACCCTCCTACCATTCGTGATCTATTGATCTATTGATCTATTGATTCAAGTCATATTTTTTATTAAAATTGTTATGTTTACATACCCTAAAGCAGTAAATCAGTAATCAGTAAATCAGTAAATAGTTTACTGGTTTTAAAGCAGTAAATCAGTAAATCAGTTAATCAAAACACCCACCCCACCCTCTACCCATCGATCTTTACTGATCTATTGATCTATGATCTATTGATCTATTGATAAAGTCAAAATCAGTATTAACATTAAATAAAAAACCTTTATTCATTTTGTTTTGTTTTCTTTAAAATTATGTTTTTAATATAATAATTGTAATTAATTTTATTTTTTTCACTTTAAACATTTTGTTTTTACTAAAAAAAATTATTCTTTTTATGTTTATAACTTAAAAAATTGCATTTTTACATACCCTAAAGCAGTAAATCAGTAAATCATTAAATCAAACTGCCTTCCAGCCACCTTCCTACCCTTCCATGATCTATTTGATCTATTGATTCTATTGATCTATTGATCTATGGGATTCAAGTCATATTTTTGTTAAAACATATCTCAAAACCTTTTATTTATTTTTGTTTTGTTTTCTTTAAACATTATGTTTTTACTATAAAAATTTATTTATTTTGTTTTATTTGCTTTAAACATTTTGTTTTTACTAAAAAATTTATTCTTTTTATGTTTATAACTTAAAAAATTTGCAGTTTTACATACCCTAAAGCAGTAAATCAGTAAATCAGTAAATCAAACCACCCACTCTATCCTCCTACCCAACCGTGATCTATTGATCTATTGATCCATTGTTTCAAGTCATACTATTAAGTATACTTATGTAAACATAACATAAAAATAAATTCTTTGCTTTAGCTGTTGTTTTTGTTGAAATGTTACGTTTGTTGCTACATTGTAGCAGTTTGCTTCGATGTTGTTGTTTGAAATGTTGCGTTTGTTGTTGTTGTTGTGTTGTGTTGTGTTGTTGTTGTTGTTGTGTGTTGTTGTTTGTTGTTGTTGTTTGTTGTGTTGTTGTTGTTGTTGCTTGTGTTAAACTTATCATATTCTCATTTTTGGTGAAAATTTAAACTCTTTTCAAACATATCTCTAAAATATTAATGTTAATTTTACATACATTGTATATGAAGACGAACAAAAAATATATCTCATCTAGCCTAACTGACGATACAGCATTCATTAACAAGGTGACTAAAATTAGAAGTTTCAACTTACAGCAGAAGTCATTATAGCAATCTCATTCTTTACTATACACAACCGCACAAAAATATTATTATTATTATTATTATTATTATTATTATTATATTATTCATATATATTATATTATTATATTATTATTATTATTTATCATTGTTATTATGATTATTTTTATTATTATTATTATTATTATTATTATTATTATTATTATTATTATTATTATTATTATTATTATTATTATATATTTATTAATTATTATTATTATTATTATTATTCCACATATATCTCTAACACCAATAACGCGTGCGATCACTTTGCCTGCAGCGTCCACAACTAGAATATTGTTGGTAAAATTGTTCTACTACCAGACACCTATACAATTACGTAATCTTGTTATGCTCAAGGGATAGCCAACCAGAGCACGTAGAAAGACGATTTAAACATCGATATAGGGTAAAAAACGATCGAAACATCGATTTGAATCCATCAAAAATGATCTTCCGATCTTTTAAATCCTTCCAGGAACCAAAAAAAAAAAAAACCTTTGGAGGGCTAAGCCCCCTTTTGGGTTAAAACCTAGAGTTTCAGGCCCAGAAAAATAAATAAAATACTAACTTTTACAAACATATAAAAAATATAGTCTAATTAGAAACCACAAAGAAAATACATAACAAAAAGAAATGTTTATATTAAATATGTGAAAAAATATAAATATCTTTCCAACGACGCTGTAGGAAAAAATGTTACACATCGCTTGACATCATAGATAAAAAGTCATTGTGATCAGTAAAGTGTAGTCCGCTGATTTGCATGGCTAATGTATTAATTAAAGTGTCTATAATTATTATGTTTGTGTGTGTTGTTGTGTGTGTGTGCGTGTGTGTGATGTGTGTGTGGTTTGTGTGTGTGTGTGTGATGTGTTGTGTGTGTGTGTTGCTGTGTGTAGTGTGTGTAGGATGTAGGCTTTGTTATGTTTTCATATAAATATATAGTTGATATAAATAATAATAATAATAATAATAATAATAATAATAATAATAATAATAATAATTAATAATAATAATAATAATAATAATAATAATAATAATAATAATAATAATAATAATAATAGATCATAGTAACAAATAATAATAAAAAAACTACTGTTTAAGATAAAAACAAATGTTAAGTAAGGACATAAAGGGGAAAAACAAAGTAATAATCTCGTTACCCTTCACATGTGTCAAAAGATATTAAATTAATGAGCCATTCCTCGAATTTCATTGGCTGACCGTGATGGCATAGCAAAATACAGTTCTCTGATGACTATCCCTTGAGCCATAACCAAGGATTACCGTAATGTATAGGTCTGTAGAGAACAATTTACCAAACCAATGTTCTAGTTGGTGGACCTGCAGGCAAAGTGATCGCACGCGTTATTGGTTTATGAGATCTATGTGGAATAATAATAATATAATAATAATAATAATAATCAATAATACATAATAATAATAATAAATAATAATAATAGATAATTAATAATAATAAATAATAATATAATAATAATAATAATAATAATAATAATAGTTCTTAAATTAAAATTACAATATACAATTTCAAATTATAGAATAATAAAATAAATACATAATAATAATAATAATAATAATTAATAAAATAATAATAATAATAATACATATTTTGTGCGGTTGTGTTTCATACGTAAGAATGAGATTGCTAGATGACTTCTGCTGAGTGAAGTTGAAACTTCTGAATTCTTAGTACCGTCGCTTAAATGAATGCGTATGTCAGTTAGGCTAAGATGAGATATATTTTTTTTGTTTAGTTTTCAATATTACAATGTTAATGTAAAATTAACATCTAATATTTTAGACGATATGTTTAAACAGTGTTTGTATAATTTCATTTAACTTGAACGTATGATATATTTAACAACGACAACAACAACAACAACAACAACAACAACAACAACAACAACAACAACAACAACAACAACAACAACAACAACAACAACAACAACAACAACAACAACAAAACAACAACAACAACAGCAACAAACAACAACAACAACAACAACAACAACAAGCAAACACCAACATTTCAACAACAACAACATCAGCAAAACTGCTACAAATGTAGCAACAAACGTAACATTTCAACAACAACAACAACAGCTAAAGCAAAGAATTTATTTTTATGTTATGTTTATACAATAAGATACTTATAGTATGACTTGAAACAATGGATCAATAGATCATTAGATCAATAGATCAATAGATCACGGTTGGGTAGGAGGGTGGCTGGAGGGTGGTTTGATTACTATTTCTGATTGACGGCGTTAGGGTATGTAAAACTGCAATTTTTTAAGTTATAAACATGAAAGAATAATTTTTTTAGTAAAAACAAAATGTTTAAAGCAAATAAAACAAAATAAATAAATTTTTATAGTAAAAACATAATGTTTAAAGAAAACAAAACAAAATAAATAAAAGTTTTTGAGATATGTTATACAAAAATATGACTTGAATCAATAATCAATAGATCAATAGAGCAATAGATCATGGAAGGGTAGATAGGTTACGGGAAGGAAGGTTTGATTTAGTCTGATTTACTGATTTATGCTTTAGGGTATTTAAAAATGCAAATTTTTTACGTTATAAACAATTAAAAAGAATAAATTTTTTAGTTAAAAACAAAATGTTTTAAAGCAAATAAAACAAAATAAATAAATTTTTATAGTAAAATTCTCTCTCT
>JABUQX010071746.1:22500-28031 GCA_015478945.1 Trachelipus rathkii | reverse complement strand
TATATATATAGGTAAGATATATATATATATATATATATATATATATATATATATATATATATATATATATGTGATCTGACTCTTGATGGATTGAAAACAGAGAAGAGAAATAGAGAAGAAACTGAAATAAAACGGAGAAGAAAACTGAAGAATGAAGGCTGCAAGAACTTCTAAATAGCTTTCAGCAGTCAAGATGAGAAGGCTTTTGGAATGAGGATCTGGCCAGATTATTGTAGCAAAGAATTTTACTAAATTTAATGAATACGTTTTTAAATTTTATAGAAAGAAGAATAATATTTTATATTTTGGCAAAATTTAATGGAGGAGTTGCAAAATTTTCGACAAGATTTCTTTTCATATATTTTAATAAGAATATAAAAATATCATAATTAATCTGAAATATAAATGGAGGAGCGACAATATTTCGCAATTTAGTTCTTTTGGATTATTTATTTTAAAGAAATTGAACTTGGATTGTAATATTAATACACAAATTGCACTAAATTATTCTGGCCAGATGAGTTTGGATAAAGCGACACATCGGATCATATGAAGAGAGACCTCTTCGCTTGGCTATTAAGGGCAGGGAACCCCTAACTTCAATTTTAATAATAACATATAGCGACAGGGCTAACCCGGCCTTTTACACTTCTGCTTGTATTACTCTTGGACCAGCTTTGGAATCTTATGCTCCTAGAAACATGATTTTCTGGAGGGCTCTGGGAGAACGAATTTCGAGGCCACATGGAAGAAGATGCTAGCTCCATTGAAAGGGTGAAACCCTACCTGAGTGTATAACTCAAGGAATAGCATCAGAAACCATCGCGCCGAGAAATAGTTTCTCAGGGTTCTCTAGGATCAAGAGTTTCGGGGCCAGAAGGAAGAAGATGCTGGTCCAACTGACAGGGCGAAAACCCTACCTGGGAGATGGTAAATAAATAAATAATAATAAAATATATATATATATATATATATATATATATATATATATATATATATATATATATATATATATATATATATATATATATATATATATATATATATATATATATAGGATCTTTCGTAAAATCATGGTCCTCAAAATAATTTAGTATAGGTATGGTTGGTAATGATTTTTTATTTTAGGTAAAGAAAAATTAAAAATTTGATTTGCTATAAAAAGAACTTACTTTTTTTCTTTTTTGAGCTTCAAATTGATTTATTTTTAAATTCATTTTATTTAATTTTTTAGTTTATTTCGACTTAAATATTTATTATTTGTGTCCACAATGAGTGTTGTATATATATATATATATATATATATATATATATATAGTATATATATATAGGTATATATATATATATATATATATATATATATATATATATATATATATATATATATATATATATATATATGATGTCTTATTTTTTAATGTCATTACAGTATGTAAATTCAGAGATCAGCAGCTCCTACAGTAAAAACAAATTATATATTTGGAATCAGCGAAAATTTTAAGGATGGGATTTAACTTTTTTTTTTTTTTCGGCTTATTCATAGAAAGTTATTTAAAATATTCTCTCATTTGTGGGGCTGAGCCGACGAAGTCCCCCTGTGCCACGATCGGGAGGTCGAGAGATGATTTGTGTGTTTGTTTCCAATGGTACCCTTTAGCTAAAGTAATACCAAAGTGTAAAGGGAAAATTATTCTTTTTTTAACGTAAAGGAATACCATAGGGTAAACCGCAGAAGATGCAGGAGTCGGGGCCCCCGGCCTCTGGTGGACGACGGGGACTCTGTCCCCCTCTGTTCCCCTGTTGGCTCGAGCCCCCTAAATGGGGTGAAATAATTTTTTTTAAATTTTTGACGAATAAAAAAAAAAAAAAAAACCCTCCTTAAAATTTTCCGCTCTCATATAGCTATATATATTTTTTTTTTTTTTTTTTTTTTATTTATCACCACCGCTCACGGGCAAAGCCGGAGGGGGGGTTAAAAAAAACAAAACTTCAACTAACGCAAATTACGCAGATGAGCACAAACGCAGCCTTTAAAGTGAGGGAGATTAAATTGAGTAGGAAACACAGAAGATGGAAGGAATTCCACAGAACAGAGGTGGCAGGAAAGAAGGAGGCACCGCAGCGAACTATTCTGGAGTTGCTAATATCAACACAATACTCATGTGCCGACACAGCACCCCTTGTGCTACGAGGGCGTCTTAAAGGTGGTGGCACGCGAGTGGAAAGTTCCCTCGAGCACTTGCCGCTACGGTACCTATAGAAAAGAGATAAAGCACCAACATCACGCCGCAAAGATAGAGGGTCAAGTGAACTAGAAAGAAACGGACAGTTTATAAGTCTTTTTGCCTTTGACTCGACCCTATCCAAAAGCCGGGTGAAACCTGAGCCCCCCCAGATATGAGAGCAGTACTCCATACAAGGGCGGATGAGGCCTTGTATAACTGGAGTAACTGTGAAGAGGAAAAAGTCTCGTAGCCTAAACAGAACTCCCAGCTTCTTTGAGGCCGCCCTAGCAACCCATTGGGATGTGAGGTTTCCAAGACATTTTTTTTGTTTTTGTTAAGGCCAGGGGTGTTTATATATGGGCGACAGGCGAGACGAGAGAACCGTCAGAAAGAGATAGGAAAGTTAGAAGGTGTCTGAGAGGGAGATTTGAAGGAAGTTGAGTTTTTAAAGAATTGAATTTCACAAGGTTCAGACGACCTCACCCGGAAATTCTATCCAGATCAGCGAGAATAGAATCGGAAAGATTAAGACGAGAGGCAATTTTAGAAGTAAAAGAGGGAGCAGAATTGAAATGAGTTGAAGAATGAAGGGTCGAGTCATCGGCATATGAGTGAATAGAGTTAGATGTGCAGGTGAGAAGATCATTAATGAAAAGTAGGAGATAAGACAGAACCCTGAGGAACACCACTATTGACAGAAAAGGAAGAAGAAGTCGCCCATCAACAACAGCCGCTATTGAGCGATTTGAAAGAAACTATACATAAGTAAGCAAAGAGAAGGAGGAAACCCAAAGAGGGGAGTTTGGAGAGCAGTGACGTGCCATACCCGGTCAAATGCGTTGGATATGTCAAGCGCCACCGCGCAAGTCTCCCGTAGTTCCTAAGAGCGGAAACCATAAATCGGTTAAATAGGAAAGTATATCACCAGTAGATTCGAACGCCGAAAGCCGTACTGGCGATCGAAAAGAGGAAATGAGATTCCAAATGGTCTAAGAAGTGAGAGTTAAGAAGGGTTTCAAAGATCTTAGATAGAACACAAATAGAGCTATAGGGCGATAGTTAGAAGGATCAGAGCGGGCTTCCTTTTTCGGAATAGGTTGGACATGTGCGTACGCCTCCAACACTGAGGGAAAGTGCGTTAGTATTGAGACAGAGAACAGGTTGAACGAGGGGAGGCCAGCTCGGAAGCCACACTTCAAAACCGGGAGGAATGCCATCCGGCCACCCGCCTTCCTAACGTTCATAGATATATATATATATATATATAGAGAGAGTATATATATATATATATATATATCTATATATATATATATATATATATATATATATATATATATATATATATATATATGATGTCTCTACAAACTTTATGTGTATATATCAAATTTAAAATAAAAAAAAACTTAAGCTTATTTATTTTCATAAGCCTACAGTGAAGCACAAAAAAACAAAAAAATATTTCTTTTTACATTTTGTTAATATTATTTAAATTATATTTGAAAATTCAAATAAAGTTTCTCTTTTTTTTTGGATTCGTAAATTCAGAATCTTAAAATGCATTTCCCAGGTTTACCAACTTTACATAGCATAAATTATTTTGAGGGATGTGGTTTACTTATATCATATATATATATATATATATATATATATATATATAATATATATATATTATATATGGTTTTTATATATATATATATATATATATATATATATATATATATATATATATATATATATATATATATATATATATATATATATATATATATATATATATATATATATATATATATATATATATATATATATATATATATATATATATATATATATATATATATATATAGTTATATATATATATATATATATATATATATATATATATATATATATATATATATATATATATATATATATATATATATATATATATATATATATATATATATATATATATATATATATATCTTACAGGGAGAAAATATCAGCAGATGATCTTGTTCCGGCAGTATCTGTTCTTCTTTATTGCTTTTCATTTTGATTGGAGGTTACTTATGTCATATATTTAGTAAGTTTCCATTAAGATTATTTTTTAATTTTAAATTTAATAACAATATAGAAAGTTATAAATATGTGCAGTTTGCTGTTACTTAATTATAATTCTTCCTCAAAACCAAAAAGAAAACATTAGACTGACAAAGCAGTATGAGATTCTTCTTTTTAAAGTTATGACTATGAAAGAAATGTTCTCTGACTTACTTGGTAGAGATTGTATAACTTTGTAAGGTAATCTTTAATATCTCTGAATAGATAGTAGCGTGTGATTCATGGTCTTACCTTTTTCCTCATTAATATCTTTAACCTTACTGGCGTTTATTCCAACTTCTTCATTGTGGTTAATCATCTTCAAACCCTCGAACTGTTTTTAACCAAAATTTTTATATATGAGCTCTTCGAAATAAGCATTTCCTGTTCCCTTTACTCTCTCAATCTTTCAATTTTCACTAAGGCTGATCTTGTATATTGTGCACATTCATAAGGATCTGTACTTTATTATCTGCTCTCGTGTTACATATTTTGTGATTCTAAACTTTCTTCATTGTTTCAGACCTTCGTAGCCAATCTACTACATCTACTGTTCTATCACCAATTCATATTCTACTTTTTATCAATGATTTATCTGTCATTTTGTCTCCTACTCAAATTATGCTGACGACTTCACCCTTCATTACTCACTTTTTTCTCATTTAAAAATCTACCCACTCAATAGCAAATAATTAATGTTGAGGAGAGTAGCCTGAGCAATCCCACCTTTATCTTTTGTCGTTGCTCGGCAAAGAATATGGTTGTATTCACTGCCTCAAAAGCCTACTTCCTTCATCTAACTACTCCACATAATCTTTCACACATCTACACAGTCCAAATCTACTGCTCTTAATAATTTGGAGTGATTTCTTTTTCATGATCTTTCTTCAGATGATCACATTATCCCTCTCTTTGTCCCTCTTTAAATAAGCTTGTAATTTTTTTTGTGTGTGTGCGTGCGTGCGCGCCCTTATGTGTCATGGCATTGTTTTTCCTTGTATGAAGTATGCATCACATATCTGGGGTGGTTCCACACACACACTACACTACTTGATAAAAGGTGGAGTTTAGGACTGTTAGTCTTGTCAGCTCTCCTCCTCTCACTAACTCTCTCTCCAGTCTCTTTCTGCCCGTCTAAATATTGCATCACTCTGTTTATGCTATTGGTTTTACAATGGAAACTGCTCTTCTGATATCTCTCCTTCTTTCAGGAAAGTTCGT